>CABHPH010161659.1:7662-30872 GCA_902168325.1 Peromyscus nudipes | reverse complement strand
AGATACTTTCCTACACAATTTTCCTACAAGATTTTTTTCCTACTGCAAATTATCACTTTTATAATACAGAAAAGTGGATATGTATACTTATCAAGGTGAGATGTCAGTAGTTATTCATAGGAGGAACTTCAAGAAAGTGGAAATAGTGAAGGGTGTGTAGATAGATGTTATTACCTTTTGCTAAAAAGACACTCTGTTTTGGGAATACATACGTGAGATGTTATTGTCCCAGTCTGTGTTCATGTATATTGTATAACATTCATAAAGGTGTCAGATTCTCTCGATTGGTGAACTTTTTCTTTTCCTACCACCATTCCTCTATAGACACCTTTTCCATAATAGCAAAGACAAGTTGTATATGCGTATGTCTAACACTGGGAAAACTGTCACCTTTTGAAGTAATGTGTTCTACTTAAAGAACAAGCTATTTGTCTTGTTTTATTGAGTCAACATTTGCTGACTTCTCTTGCAGGCACAGGTGACACTTAAATATTCTTTATATGTCTGTCTGTCTGTCTCTGTCTCCCTCTTTCCTTCCCTCCCTCCTCCCTCCCTTCCTCCCTCCCTCATATGATTGTCTCTCTCTGCCTCCCTCCCTCGTTTCTCCCTCCCTTCTTCCTCCCTCCCTCCCTCTCTCCCTTCCTCCTTCCTCCCTCCCTCCTCTTTCTCTCTCTTCCTCCTCTCTCTGTTTTTCAGAACATCTCTTCTGACTTTCTTTTCTCTAGACAAAATCTTTGCAAATAGTGCAGCCTGCCTCAAGATTGTGTCCACGTTATATCTGAATGTGCTCTAAAGTTTCATGTTTTCCTTTTAAAGACAGTGTCTAGATCTAAACACCGTAAGTGAAGGTGGTCCGCTGCCCATAGAGCAGCTTGCAGCCATCTGAACTGTTTGATTACAAGTGCTTTTCAGTTACTTATCAGCTTTTCCATATTCAAAACTTATCTTCAGTATTTGTCAATGTGTGACTGTTCATATTCATAGTTGATCAGAATAGCTTTATCATTCCGCATAACAGCCTTCTGGAAGTTTTGTGTTTGTAGCTGAAAAAAAAATGCCAACAGGTCTCATTCTTACAAACCATTGGTGATATTAGAACTAATTACGCCTAACATACAAAAATTACATAACTGTTATAGTATAGTTATATTTCATACAGTGTCTTGGTTATTCTATATCTAAGACTTTTAAATCAGGATATGTCAAGAAGCTTGATATTAAGAGTTTCTTTTTAGGATAAATGTCATATACCCACCAAGTATTACTGGCGTCACACATTTTGTGGGACAGATGCTGAGCTAATCTTCCATGCTATGGGAGGTGTTGACAGTTCGTGAAATGCACGGAAGAAGTCGCATTTCAGATATTCATAGAGCAGGTCCCACAGACCTCTGTGGATTTAGCTCATGCTGCAGTTGTGATAAAGAGGACTAAAGAGGACTATCTCACTGGTCTCTCATATGATGCTTCTCTTAGAATACAGTCCCACAATGAGTTTAATTTTCCTTCACAAAAATATTATTCAACTTAAATAGTGATTTATCTGTGTCACAAAACTGAGTTCTCAGTAGTAGTACTTGTTCCTAAGACTGAAGAAGAGGAGGCTGGCTGATACAAGTTCAGCTTAGTCTAGCTGCTTGCAAAGGTAGCTCCAAAGAAGACTGAGCACCGTCAGTTCATTCTTGCCAAGCACTACATTGCTAATCCTGTTGTCCTGGTTTCTACTCCGTATTATTTCTTCCTTTTATGGATCAATAATTGGCTATAGATAATTTTCTTTAATTTCTTATTTGATTATAGCCAGGTAGGTATATGGAGGCAGAAAAAAGAACAAAGCCAAACAGATAGATACTCATTGGTCTGCTGTAGGCTCTCAGGAGTCTCTCCCTTATGGGGGGTCTTTACACACGTGAACCCAAACAAGTGTTATTAAAGATCTACATCAGCGTGTGTCAGTCAGACTGGTCTGTCTGGTGTCATGGGAACAGAACAAACCAAGCCCTTGACTTCTCGATGCTTGTGTGACAGTTTCCCAGTGTCTTGAAACCACCCTAGGGCGTTGTAAAGTACAGCACATGATAGCTTTGCTTCACGCCTCCATGTGCAGTGGTAGACGGTATAATGACACTCACTAGTCTCGCCTTACAGCTGAGCAGCCATATCTGTACAAGCCAGAACTAGGATTGATATTTTCCCCGACACCTCACAAGTAGGTAATCTGGGTATGTTAAATTTGTTTCAAAGCTCCCATTTTGTGTTGTTGTTTTTTTTTCTCTCTCTCTCTCGCTTTTAAGGTCTGTGTGTCTTTGTAAAGACAATGGCTTCTAAATGGAGGGAGAAGATAAATTTATAGAAAGTTTTATATGTCCAAGTATTAAGAGAATTTAAAGCTTACAGTTCTATTCTAGAAACTTTGAACATACCTGTTTGCTATCCCTCAACTCAGAAGCCACAGAAACCTTTCCATCCCCTCTGCCTCCTTTCTTTCCTCCTCTCTCATGGTTGGCGGGTGGTGGGGAGAAAGTCTGCCCCATCATGGCTTCGGCTTAAACACTAGAATCAACAAATGCGCTCTCCACTGGTTTGGTTAACAAACGTTAACAAATATTTTTAGTTCTTATTGCAAAGCAATAAGTGCTAAGACACTGGCAAGTAGAAGACTTTATTCTGATAATGAATACCTGTGAGAGGGAATATTACCTTTATGCAAATAACCTACTTCTCCTGATTTGGTGCATACTAAAAATATTTGGGGTTTTTGTTTTGTTTTGTTTTGCTTTTTTAGAAAGAAAGACATTGGTAGCTATCTGGGAGACCATCATCCAAATGAAAATGTGTAAAATATGGCACCATGCCTTTAGTTCACTTAAAAAAAAATTTTCATGGTACTGATTTGTTTTAGGATGGTACAGTTGGCTTTGGCATTCTCTGTAGTAAACATATACTTTGGGGTATACTTTCCTAAAATTGTAAATAAGGAGAATGAGAGAAATAAAAGAACATTAAAATTTCCCCCAAGTTATTTATAAATATTGATGTATCATATTTTTACATGAACAGTACAACTTAGAATAAGACAAAAAGTAGCAGGAGCTGTTATAGAGGAAGTAACCATTTCTGCGCAGGAACAAAAATGACAGATTAATTTCAGGTGTGGAAATCTATATGAATAAATACTCATCCCAAGCACTGAAAGGACAGTAAACTAACGTGCCATGAGGCTGCTTTCCTGGATGCACACCGCACATGGACTGCTGCTAAGCCAACAGCTGAACTCTGTAAAGCCACAGTTCTCAACCTCTAGGTTGTGACCCCCACAGGGGTCACATATTAGATATCCTGCATAGTAGATATTTACATTAGGATTCATGACAGTAGCAAAATTACAGTTACGAAGTAGCAATGAAATAATTTTATGGTGGTGGTGGGGGTCACCACAGCATGAGGAACTGTATTAAAGAATTGCAGTATTGGGAAGTTTGAGAACCACTGCTGTAAAGGGATATGAAAGTCATTCCCTGTATGCCCCGAACTGCTTTTTCTCCTGCAGAAGAATCAGGGGGAAATTGCATTCTTTTAATAGAAAGTGTGAGAGCTGTATATGCAGTGGCTTTTTAAACAAAGAATATGAGATAATTTAATAGACAGTGTACCATTTTATTTAAGGAAAAACCTTGTGAGTGTGATAAAATACCTTCATATTGTTTCTCAGATTAATTCTTCTCTGTTCTACTCTTCTTTCTAACTATAAAAATCATTCAAGTTGGTTTAACCATGCTGTTATTTGAAAATCTGGGCTTTTGAATATTGCTTCAATTCTGGTTGATTTTGAATACATATCTATCATATAATTACTGTATTTTTTCTTTACGTACATGCGCCTGTAATAAAACATTTTATATTAACTTTTCTCTTTTCAATTTTTACTTTAATAGGTTTTTCATTGAGACATGCATGCATTTGTCTATGAGATTTCCAATTACCTCTTCTGTATAAGCTCTGTGCTTACAAAATATAGAATAGTCTATATATCTTTTTTAGTACATTATTATGAAATTATGACATTAATTTCCAAGTAATTCATGTTTCCTTACCAGGACCATTCATTCTTCTGGAATTTGCTAGCCCTATGCTACCAACTCATCACTCAACCTTATCTTTCACTCTAGAGTGATGGTACAGTTTTTTAAAAATAAAAATGTAAGTAAATAATTCTAATACAATGATTTGTTGTTGTTAAAAAACCTGAACATGGATTATTTTTCCTAGGGGTAGGTATTTAGATCTAGGGCTTCATATGTGCTAGGCATGTACTCTATCACTGAGCTGTATCCCCAGCTCTGTTCTAACTTGTGTGTGTGTGTGTGTGTGTGTGTGTGTGTGTGTGTGTGTGTGTGTGTGTTTAGACAGGATTTCACTAAGATACTCATGCTGGCCTTAAGTTCACTATGTAGCCCAGCAGTCCTTGAACTTGTGATTTTCCTATGTCAGCCTACACATGCACGTGCACGTACACACACACACACACACACACACACAGCCTACAAACACACATACACATGTGCACACACATATGCACAGAGAGACACACTTCATGTATATATACAGATATATGAGAGAAAGAAGACAAAAGTGTGTGTATGTGCATATATCCAGTGTTTTTTCCTTCAATATGAAAGAAATATAGGTACCGTTTCAGAACTAACTTTTGAGGTTTTTTTTAAACACATTTTCATTATCCATTCACCTACTGATTAACATCTAGGCTAGTTCCATTTCTTTCTATTGTCAAAGGAGTATCAACAAACATGGATGTGGAAGTATCTCTGTAGAGTAGAAAGGGGGACAAGGAAATGAAGACGGTGGATGGAAATCAAAATGGAATATGCTTGCAAACCCCATATGAAAACAATATTCTGGAGTTCATTTTAAGAATTACAAAATTAAAACCCCACAAAGGAGAATCACTTCACAATTGCCTTGCTTCTAAGGAAAGAAAAACACTAACACCTGTCCGTTTTTAACTCTTCAAATACTACATACTTTCTTGAATTGTGACTTGGTCACTTTTTTCACAGTAACTGAAATGTGAAACAGAATTGATGAGTGACTCCAAGACTGGAAAGACCCATGCTTCCTGCATCCCCAGTAGCATAAGTATCGGGGTTTGTGAAACATGCTGACTTACTTCTATTTGAAATTGAATGAGTTTCCATTTTCATTCATAATACAAGGGTACACCTATGTTCAAATTCTTTGGGTAGCAAAAAGAAATCTCATATGACCTAAGGTCAACCTAACTTAACAGCTTCGTCTCTCTATGGACAAAAATTTGTAGCTACTGTAAACTGATGCTGACCCTGGAGTTATCTAAAGTAAATTTATAGAAAAGGTACAGAATTAATGAGAATTAAAATACTCTCTTAAAATAGAAAATTGGAAACTTTAAACTCAAGTAATTTCCTTGATGATATTTACTTAATTACAATTTTATAGTACCTGTTGAAGAAGTGATGAGCCATCTATCTTTAGAACAATTAATTTAGGCTATTTGCATGTGTAATGGGTAACTAAGGAAAAGAAAACCTGCAAACTGATAATTATGCCTGTGTTATTTTCTCTGATGTGGAACGGGAAAGTAACTTGATCATATAATGACTTGTACACAGGAGAAGCATCAGATGGGAACTTCTGCAATGAGTTTAGTGGCATTCTGGTAAGCTGGCCCCACACAGTCTGCTTTGCAGTGTTTACAAGCTTTTGTATGACAGATATTCATACAGACTGATTTAACAACCGGCCCTCCTCTAAAAACATCTTGGAAATTGGTAATCAGAGCTTTTAGCACAGTAAATACATGATTATATGACTTGCTTTTTCCCGATGATGATAAATGAAGTAGATTAATTACACTAATGGTTCCAGTTCTTCCTACCTCCTATGTACATAGCCTATGCCATGCTGCCTTGTAATGTCTTCCTACTGATGTCCTGGGTCCATCCAAGAACCTGGCTTTGCCCAATGAGATGGTAGTATTCATGCTACAAATGGATACTTGAAACAATTCATATTTCACTCTTTCTCTTGAAAGATGATGGTACACTGAAGGCTAAACTGAGGAAACTGGGGGAAAATCTTTCAATACCCTGGCTTACCTGTCAGCATAAAAGGCTGCTTGGGTGATAATGAAAAAAAAAATCTTAAAGCAACTTTGGAAAAGTTAGGTTCAATTAAAAAAAAAAGGGGGGGGGAAACAAAACCAATGCCAAAAGGCTGACATGGAGCCACAACAAAGATGAAAGAAGAGTTGAAATTAAGTATAGTTAATCGTGAACATATGTATTCTGTATGGGACTCAGCATTCCTTCACAGACCAAGAGGGTTTGGGAGCGGATCATCTCCAACACAGGTCTGCAATCAAATTATCACATCTTAGGGAAGATGTATATTACATATGGCTTGTGTTCCTTGACCTTATCTCCTGCAGCCACCTCAACATCAATGATCTTAGAGGAGCACTCCAGCTAGCTCAGGTTGACTCTTGACAATCCAAATCTCAAGTTTTCAGGAATTTTGCAAGCTGGTTGCCAAACACAACCATTACTAAAAATTACGTAGCACATAACTAAATGATAGGTACATTAAGATTATACTTACACTGCGTCATCTTCCAAGTGATTGTTTTCTATGTTCTTGAGGTGATGTGCATCTATTTTATCTGTACCGAGAAGGTTCTGTATAACAGAAAGCAGCTACTCGTCTCTTCCAAGCTCTGTACATTGATGTTTGGTTGGCAGCTTAAAATAGCCATGGTGGAAAATTGGCTGGCTGATGCTATAAATCAGAGATTCCCTGTCCTGGGGCCATTTGTTAGGCCCTGACTACCACAGCACTGAAAAGCTGACAGACCTTAGCTTTTACCTACCGCAAATCCTGGGCCCTAGCACTGTGCTATTTATAGGACAGCAGAAATGCATTTAAAACATGACTTCCCAATAATTGGTGTTATTGGAAAGCCACATTGCTCTCTGAGGTGGTTCAAGAGTCTCAGACAGATGATTAAATAGACCATTTTATTTATGTCAGATCCAGAGAAATACTGTTTCCCTTAGCTTAGACAAATTAATCACTGGACTTCTATTTTTGACTTCCTTAAACTTTCACCATTTCTACTCTTAGAAATTTCAATTTTTACTAGCTCTTCTTTAAAGTCATTTTTGGGGGCTGAGGTGATGGCTTGGTTAATAAAATGCTCACTGCGATAGTATGCGGACCCGAATTTGGATCCCTCGTACCTACAAAAAAAGCTGGACATAGCCAAATGTATACCAGGAAGTGGTGCTGGTGAAGGGCTGGCTGAGACTAGAGGATTGCTGGCGTTTGAGGCTAGCCCCCCAACCCCTGCCAAAAAAACCCCAACAGGTTCCAGATTCAGTGAGAGACCATGTATCAAGGGAATAACATGGATCATGGTATAACAGGACACCCAGTGCTCTCTGTCCTCTGCCCGTTTGCATACAAGAGCAATTACATATATATGTGCATGTGCACACACATACACGCTTGCACACAAATAAAAAAAAGAATATCTGAAGTAATTAATGTATTTAATATATTGAAGAATCTCAAACATTGGGGCAAGAATGTTCCACAATACTATTCCTCAAATTCTAACTATGTACATATTGCATGAGCTATTTATTATAGTTGAAAACTAAACCAACATGATGTAACAGAAAAATTCATCTAACTGTGCTACATACAGATGAATTGTTCAGTGACCTACTTGGCTCAGTAGGAAAGATAGCTAATGATGTCCTAGGAGAGCAGGTACCCATTGGCCATATGTAGACAATGTCTTTAGGATGTCCTTCTTAGGATAAAAAGCCATTGGGGCACATTTGATTTATTAAAAAGTGTGGTAATAATTCCTTTAAATGTGAATAAAGAATTGTGAATACTTACTTAATAGTTAGGATCCCAGTGGAGATGGCCCTAATTTTTAAACATTTCCCAATTATTTAATGACTCAGAAGTAATTATGGGTGAGATTGCTTTGATGTGAGCTTTGAAATAAGAAAAACCATGTAAAGCAAAGACAAATTTGGTGGCTTTTTTACAATATCCAACCAAAATATCAGTGCACTATTTACTTTTGTTCAAGGCTGTTAAGAAACTCATTGGCTACTACTTTGATCTGTTTATATTCCTTTTTCCTTTAGAGATTATAATTTGTGTGCACTGGATGTGTGTAGTTTTCTAGCTGATGTGTTCTCCTACAGTCAAAATTCTGACTGCTCATTGAATTCTGTTACTTGTGAATCTTACAGGTTGTTACTCCAATTACGTTACTGCTACCTATCAAAATTTAGATATGAAAATACTAGGTTCATTACTGGTTTATGATGACAATACAAGACTCTGTGTGTGTGTGTCTGTGTGTGTATACGTGTGTGTGGTGTCTACGTAAATGCACATGTGTGAAAGTGCACATGCATGTGTGTGTGTATACACATGTGTGTGGTGTCTACATAAATGCACATGTGTGAAAGTGCACATGCATGTGTGTGTGTGTATATTCATGTGTGTGGTGTCTACATAAATGCACATGTGTGAAAGTGTGTGTGTGTAGGGCAAAAACTGACAGGATATCTTTCTCATTTGCTTCTCTATCTCATTTTTGAGACAAAGTCTCTTTGCTGAACCTGGGCCTTGCTTCTTCGTCTAGACTGGCTGGCCAGAAAGACCCTGAGATCTGTCTGTCTTCAACTCCTAGTTCTGGGCTTACACGGCACCTAGCTTTTATGTGGATGGTGGGGATTCCAACCCAGGTCCTCGTGCTTAACACAGCAGACGATTTACCCTCTGAGCCATTCCTGCAGCCCAGCGTTGAGAGTTTTTCATTGTGGCACAAACTTAACTTTTGTGCTGAAGTACAAAGTCACCTTAGATAATGAAAACCACAGGCAAGAAAGCCTCAGTTCCCCAGACTTCGAGTCAGTGGCCTTATGCACCAACAGGTAGAAGAGACCCTGATCATCTAAGAGTCTCTTGTACATATGTATATATGTACATATATATATATGTATACACACACACACATACTTGTACATGTGACTTGTGCTTACATGTTTCTTTCCTCTCTTGAGAAAACACACTGACCATCCAGTAGTGCTTCTGCCCTGGGACATAAAACCTAAAAAATCATCTTCTCGAGTTACAAACGGCTTCAGATTGCTTATTCATTAACGCTTCCAAGAGCCCACCTCCAGGGTTGATAGAAATAAACAGAAAGTTAAGACACAAAGAATTGGGCCGGGCGGTGGTGGCCGCACGCCTTTAATCCCAGCACTCGGGAGGCATAGCCGGGTGGATCTCTGTGAGTTCGAGGCCAGGCTGGTCTACAGAGCGAGATCCAGGACAAGCACCAAAAGCACACAGAGAAACCCTGTCTCGAAAACACCAATAAATGAATGAATGAATGAATGAATGAATGAATGAATGAATACATACATACATACATACATACATACATACATACATACATACATAAAAGATACAAAGAATTTAGTTGACCAGTTCTGGGTTGCTGGGTGGAACAGAAAAAGAGCTGTGATGATCCTTTCCTCAGTCTAGTAGACACTACAGGAGCCTGTGAATGAAAAGAGAGTTGTTTACCTTCCCTGGAAGTGTGGACCATTTTCACCTTATGTGTTAATTAACTTACTTAATGGTTTGTCTCGCCACCTTCTCTTTCTTATTTGGAAATCCTCACACTTAAGTTTTTCTATGTAAGCTTTTATTGTTGCCCAGAACTTGATGTTTGGACATTTCATAGTAATTCTTTTGTTTTTTATTATTTGATGATATTTTCTGTACAATAATATTTGGACATAAATTACAGCACACTCTTTCAATCTGTCCTCAGTAAGGTTGTCTGTACGTTCTGATCGCCAATAAACTGTGAGATGTGTTACTGTTACTGATTTCTTGTTTAATTCCGTTGTGGCCAGAAAATAGACTTTATATGACTTTGGTGACTATACCACACGCACTTGAAAATAATGTGCATTTTGTAGCTGGGGTATGGTTTACTCATCTATATCCTTATTGATTTTGCCTAATTAATTATTGATTAGGGTATCTTCATCAAGTCCTCAGCTTCCCTCTGGTATTTCTCACTGTTTCTGAGGAGCTGTCATTTAAATCTTGGTTTTCTGTTTCTAGGCCCAGTTGCCCTGACTACCACAAATGTTTTCTGCATTCCTCCTTTCTGAAATAATGCTCCACCCCCTCACACATGTACTTACAATTGCTGAGATTCCCCTGTACTTTGACCACCAATTTTTTCATGTGAGAAACCATGAATTTTCTCTTCAAGTTTTAGTCATTCCATAAAGCTTTTGTCCTTATGTCTCTGAATGGTTCCCCTACCTTGGTGTATTTCCTTCATTCGCCTGGTGGGCAGAAGGAACAAAGGCAATTTGGAGAATGACTAAAGCATCCTAGTTTGCCCGAGAATTGCTCATTTTTAACCCCGAGACTCTTAAATTCCAATAGCTGAAGAAAAAAAGTAGAGGAGGTGGGCGGGGTTTTCAGCTTCCACCCTTGGCTTGTTCTTCATGTCTGATTTATGATCTACAGTATTCTAAAATGAAAATCAACCTATTCATCTTTCTGCAGAGATGGAGTTTGACCAAACTGTAGTCACGGTTCATCGTCAGCATTTAGGATTACTAGGTATGGCTAGACATCTTAGGTTTTGACATCAATGGTCTCATTCATTATCTCCAGAGGATGCTATTCTAGAATTCATTGAATTGCTTAATTAAACACTGCCATCACTCTTACAAAGCTTTCCAAGTATAGGCCCAATATTTATATTATAAAACAAAATATACAAATAAAGGTCAAAATCTGAATATATGTTTATTTAATATATTAAAGTGCAATGTAAATGGTACAATTGTACAAAAAGTCAGTGTTCTGATAGTTACAGTAAACAGAGTGGTAATTTAAAACAGTGAATCACCGAAAGTAATACACATCTGAATTTAAATCATTAGAATAGGATTTAGATGTTTATGCTGTTGAGATTTAACATACGTCTCTTATGGACAGATTGTTTTTGTTATCAAAGGAATTGTGGACACACAACAAATCATCAGCATTAGTTATGGATTCAAAAATAGTGAACTTTCTGTTTCGCCTGCTCATTAAGTTTATCTTTCAAGTTGTAGAGTAGTATTTCGTAGTCACAGGAGCAGCACAAAGCTCTGTCCAAGGGAAACACAGGACTGTATAACGATCCAGTGAATAATTATGTAAGATCTGTCTTATGTCATCTGATATTACATAGAACAACTAAGGATGTATAGCATGTGCATAGTGTTGTAAAAATACAAAATGAACAAAACAGTCACTTGAATTTTCTTTTTTCTCAACTCACTTTCATTATCATCATTTCCATGAGCCTACGATCACGAGAGTGAATATTAATAGAGTAACCCGTACCTTTTCATCAAACACTTTCATACATTTTCTCTTATGCCTAAGAATTTAACACTAATGGTTCTCAGCTTTGTTTCTGCAATGAAAAAACATGTAGTTTTTTTTTTCTACAAATGAAACCAAGTAATTCATTTCATACAAGGGATCCTTTGGGTCAAAAAATAAGGTCGAATTTTAGCACTATTCTCTGACCCTGGGATCCTAAAGGAGCTACTTCTCTGACTAAAGCTGACAAATTAATATAGGCAGAACAGGAATTTGTCTTCCCTGAAAGGTTTGGAAATAAAGGCAATTAAGAAGTTCAGTATGTAGGGATACCAAACAGAATGTGGCTGTTCTCAATACATTTCACAAATGATTAATGAGAAAGTATGCCAGTTTACAATGTTATGGACTCTTTGCAAACCCTAGCTCAGGCTGTGGTCATCCCTTATCCTTATCCTTTCTCATCACTATAATGAATCCTTGAGATAGTAAACTTATACAGAGAAGACTATAGAGAAAACTAGGTTTATTCTGGTTCAGGGTTGTGGAGATTTCAGGCCATTACCAATTTTCCTCCTTTTAGGCAATTGAGAATGGCCTGAAAATGCCATAACCCTGAACCAGAGTTAACCTTTTCTTTCTATAAGTTGGCTATCTCAGATATTTATGTTAGCGATGGGTATTGTTCTGGCATATGAACTACTTTTCTTCATCAGAACTTCTATTATGTCTGCCATCATTAGAGCCCTTATTGATAACTGCTAATGCCAGCAAGACTGGTTGTTCCATTGACTTAAATGAAGTGAAAAATTATTCTTGAATCAGCCGTATTATCCCATAATTGGCTGTGTAAAGTAACCATTTCCCATGTATGAGGACCAGTAAGTCACGCAGAACAGATAAAATATCTCATACTCTACTATCTCATACTCTACTTCCTCGTTTATTTTTACCTCTTGATATATCTTCAAGTCAAAGTATATTTGGGAGGTGAACTCAAATAAAATATTATCATTTGTTTCACAGTACATGGAAGCAGTAGACATCAGAAAGAGTAAGATGCATTAACAGAAAATCTTTATTTCATATTTCCCTTGTAAGGAGGGATCCTGCGGGAATTCTGCCTTACATCACCCTGAAGTTCAACATGATTATGTGACAAGTATTCAATAGATGATTATGAATGGAAATGGTTGTCTGAGAAATAGCTTCTTGTTTTCCATTGAAAATGGTCTCCACGTGTGAATAGGGCACACTGTCAGATAGGGAGTGTAGAACAATACTAGATGTGGTGTGAGAAAGGTAGCCCCGGGTCTCTGCCACTACCGCTGGTATAACTTGAAGTTAATCACTCCAGCCTCTCTTCAGTTTTCTGTTTGAAGTATGGGCACTGAAATTATTTTTAGAAGGTATGATAAGAAAAAAATGCTTTAAGATGAAAGAAACTATTTTGTAAAATCTAAAACCTACCCAAAGGTAAAATGGTCAAATTAGAATAAAAAACAGTGTTTAAAGTCTTATCTAAGATTAACAAGTCTGCATTTTTGACACAGAAGTTTAATCACCTACTATTTATGGACTCTCAACATCCAAAGACACCTTAGAGGTCAGAGTTCACATCAGCATACTCATTTTGCAGCCAAGGAATCTGATGGCCAATGAGAGTAAGTCAACTGTCTAAGTATATGAGCTGTGTATGTGTTTGTGCTGTAGTGGCTTTCCAAATAAAACATTTGTACTAACGTATTGTATTTTGGTTAGTAGTTCTTGTCAACAAATTCTACATAAGAAACATGGAGGCATGAGAGGGTAAAATATTCTACATTAAATCATTCCACACATTCAAACAGAAACAAGGAAACACACATACAAACATATTCTCATATTTCTTCCTAATATAATTTAAAATTCCTCTAGACCAGGGGTTCTCAACCCTAATGCTGAGACCCTTTAATACTGTTCCTCAGGTTGTGGTGACCCCCCAACCATAAAATTCTTTTCTTTTCTTTTCTTTTCTTTTCTTTTCTTTTCTTTTCTTTTCTTTTTTTTTTTTTTTTTGGGAAAGGGTTTCTCTGTGTAGCTTTGGATCCTGTCCTGGAACTTGCTCTGTCGACCGGGCTGGCCTCAAACTCACAGAGATCCTCTTGCCTCTGCCTCCCAAGTGCTGGAATTAAAGGCGTGCGCCACCACTGCCTGGCTGTAAAACTATTTTCATTGCTATTTTGTAACTGTAATTTTGCTACTGTTATGAATCATAATGTAAATATCTGATATGCAGCACATCTGAACTGTGACCCCTGTGAAAGGGCCACTTGACCCCCCCTCAAAGGGGTCACCACCCACAGATTGAGAAACCGTGCTCTAAAGCATCATTCAGGAAGTCATCAGTATATTATAATTTAGAAATGAGTACAAAAAAAGCTACTGTGTCTCCCAACCTCTCCTGGACAGTTCCACTCACCCTGCCTCCCCATCACCTCTGCAGCCACTTACTTGCTAGCCCCTTCCACCCACGACATCTCTCCCTTTTGTGTGCAGTGTGATGGTTTCCCAGGATACTCTATTCATTTTGACAGCCTTGAAGGTGTGCTAAAGGCACTCATGGCTCTAGATGCTGCTGCAGTTGACTCTGATTCTACAAGATGTGGACCCAGGAATTAACTTTAGTCCCAGGTTTTATATTGTTTTCTACTGATGTTTTGCATCGCCACCAGACTGTGACAGATACATTCCTATTGGGAAAGCCCCCACTCTATGGTATTTCTTATGGAAGTCTGAATGGATTAGCATGAGTAGTTCTAGGCATTGGAGTATTCTGATTATTTCATGTCTCAATATAAGAAGCTACAGTGTGTGGTCACATGGAGTATGAATAGCTTCTTTCTCTCTGTTTTCTTCTTTTCTTTCTATTAAAATGTGGCTGTCTCATCCCCCTTCCAGTGCCCTCCACTTGGCACAGTTGGTGCTCTTAACTTGTTGAGAAACACAGATGCTATTTCCTGGTATTCAGAGGTAGCTGAATTTCTACGGTCTTTCTATTTTTCCCTGTTCTCCTCTGCTAAATCAATGGTTCATGGTTGCCTTTCTGTTGTTTTGCTCAGGTTTATTTCCTTGCCTTGCACTTTTAGTTCATTAGGCAAACACAGAGCAGATGATAAATAGCCACTGGGAAAATAACATGTTAGAAAAAAGTGCAACAATATGTTCACAGAAATGGATGTCATGGAGCCATTGTGTTTAGAGGAGAACAATTTAAGGATCCTTTGTGCTATGGAGAAAGCATCTGTTGCAGGGGAGAGCCATGGGAAAGCACCATTTCCACCTGATTTAGAGACGTTAACAGAGAGGAGAGAAAAATGATTCAATGTACACTTGGCCAGAGCCCTATAGTCTTCTTACACAATCCTGTAATGACCCATATGCACTTCTCAGATGGCACTGGGCACACTGAAATTTTTCCTTTGCTAGGGCATTTTCTTTGAAGCAAGGGACTTCTTTGTTCACCCATCATGTGGTCATAAACTTTCAATGCACACTTGCTGTAACAAATTACATAAAAATGTTTAGCAAATCTACTTTTAATCAATACTTTTTATCAATATAGCCAATATTTTCTTTAAACATTGGAAAAAACAGATTTTTTTACCCTCCCCCTGCTTATACACAAAGATATTCCACTTAATAATACTCATTATATATATTCCTTTCAGTTAAACTGGGTGTGCATGGGTAAGATGCTTGGAGGAAGCGAGACACTTGAAACAAGGCTGCTAAGAACAGGAACGACTGGTTGCTGGATTGATTTCATTGATGGAAAGATTAAAGATACATCTTTTCACTTCAGGAAACACAAGTGCTAAGTCAAGAGTGTAAAAGGCTAAAGCATGTGCAAACAGGTGTTTACCTTGCTTGGTGAGTGAGTCAAGGCTTCGTAAAGGGGATAGAGTTAGATAGACAACAACTTGTGACCATGGATGAAGGCCAGGTAGCAGGGATCTAGGAGAATCTTCCCAAGTAGGATGGGTTGAGCGCTTAGCATTCTGGAATCATACTTAATTACTTGGTTGTTTTTTCAAGATCTATTTTAGTACCTCTGTCCATGATTCTTTCTAAAAATAATCTTCTATTTTTAAATAATTTTAGATTTATAGAAGTGATAGCAATCTAATACAAAATTTCCTGTACTTCCTTCCCTGAACAGTTCCCAACAACATCTTGTACAGCTTTGGTGGATGTGTGAAAGTAGAAATTCATGCTGATCCATTATTATTCACTGAGCCATAGAATTATTTCAAACTTCTCCAGTTTTTTCCCACTAAAATGGTTTCTGCTCCAAAATCTAGTCTAGTAATGTGTAGGTCTTTAAATTTCATTTTCGATCTAGACTTAAGAATAGTGCTGTGCAGAGAGAGTCCTTACTGCAAATCAGAGTGTGTCCAGCTGCTTCCTAAATTGACCTGTCTCTACTCCAGGGGTCATTATCACCATGTGTGGAGCCATTTAAATTTTTAAGGTTTAAGACTCCAGTTTGCAGGCTTGTCTCTGACACCTTCTCTCTGGGCTCTGTTTCTTCTTGGTTCTGTCTTCTGTGCCATGCTATCTGAAGACACCTTGCCTCTGACCAAATGAACAATTTATATAAACAAGACCAATTGAAATTTTGTGTGCAGATTTTCCTCACACAAGCCAGGCCCTTAGAGAAAACATAAGCAGAGGTTGCCAAGTCAGCCTGATAACCCTGTTAATGCTGTGTGTAATTTGTACTGGAACATAAACAGGGTGGAAATGTTAATAATTTATCAGTGTTTGTGGTTAAAAAGAAAATTCCCTTTTCTTCCAATGCTTACCTCCTGAGGTCATCACAATCCACTGACCAAAGTATTGTTCTGGAAAATAATGTTTTGTAACTGATTCATCTGTTAAATTCTGTTTCAGTCTTCTTATTAGAAATATTGGAATCCACAAAGAAGGGCTGAAATGCATAGAATATTCCACAGAGGTTAGTCTCCACAACTCTTTACCTAGTACTTTAAGATATAAGGAATATCATGATTTTAAAAGCTGAAAAACTGTATCTCTAGGGCTAGAAATATGAGACGTCTATATCATCAAACCCATTTAACATGCAGATTTTAGTGGGAAAATATCTAGAACATTAAAATAAAGCCTCAAATGCCTTATATTAAAAAAGTCCACATAATAGTTTAGGAACTCAAGGCTCACTGGGATCTGGTTTTGTATGAATTGTTTTGTTTCTACCTCTCGGTTCCTTTTTTGATCAAACCTTCTTTTCCTCCATTCACTCTCTTTCAGCATCCTTTTCAGTATCCTTCTCCTGCCTTTGCCCCTGCTTCTCATGTCACTCTTTCACCCATCATTCTGAACCCCGTGACTTTTCCCAAGGAAACTGCTTGCTAGGCATTTTCCTGCTGCCCCATCCATTCTGCTTGCTTGAAGGAAGTGCTCTGGCTAGCAGGGGGTGTAACCATAGGGACCACCAATGCCACCTGCATACCAAAAACCATGAGTCTGGAAAACACATTAGCCTGATCCTTTTGCAGCTCTTCTTAAGAGAAAGCAGTCTGGGTCCCCGGATGGAATTAGCAGTTGATAGCATGGAGCTTAATTGGAACATAAAGAAAACACTCTGCCTTTTCATTTGTGAAGGCACACGATACAGTCACTGAAAGGAGAAGGGCGGAGGCTGGGGGATAAGAAAGAAAATTGTTCCGCACCCATTCCTCTTCAGGCGAAATGTTCCCATGCTGGTTACTGTAGAGTGGGACAGTTTTGTCATGTTAAAACTCTGCCATAAATTCTTCAGTGATTGTAAGATAAAGTCAGAACTCCTTAGTGTGCCTTCCAAGTTTCCTAGTGACTGCACTGCCTACCCTCTTGAATCTTAATTCTCCCATTTACCTTTTACCCCGCCATGGTGTCTTCTGGTCTTCTGGACATTGTTGAGCCTTACATGTGCTAGTTCCTCTCATTGATAGAGGATTATTTTTGTGGGGGGGGGTTCCAATTTTGCCTTTTTTAAAAAAAATAATTCATTCTTTCTATCTTAACAGGCATACACTTCCTCATGTACTAGCATTTGAGGTTCAGGGTCTGAAGCCATTTTAAGTCCTGTTGATTCTCATTTGTAGGTTATGATGCAGAATATTCAGACTAGAGATCTGGAAGAGTTATTAGACTTACAGAAGAAGAAAGGGATGATCACTGCAGAGGGGGAACAGCCACCTGCTGTCTGAACAAAGTGAAAAAGTGAGGGATTTACATTCCAGATTTCCATGGAAGGAAATTCCCCGAGCTGCCAAGTAAGTGATGGTTTAAGCAAGGGCATTAATCCAAGTTCAGCTCTGATCCACAGGCCTCAAATTCCACCTCAAAACAGCTGTGTAGTTCAGTGACAGGAAACAAAGTTTTGGAGGTGTGCAAACTATTGCTATGATGTACTCTGAAGTTCACATTAGGATTCTAAATAAATGTAAAAAAATTAATTAAAAAAAGAGGCTGGCAGAGTGGCTCATTAGATAAAAGCTTGTGTGGTCAAACTTGACGACTTGAGTTCAGTGCCAGAGAACACATTGTGGACAGAGAGAACTGAGTCCTACAAATTGTCTTCTGATTGCCACATGCACACCATGGCATGTGCACGCCCCCCCCACACACACATGCACACACTAATTAATTAAATGTTAAAAAAAGCTTTAAGAAAAAACTAGATTCTTCTACCAACTAGACAGATTAGAGGACCAATATTTAGTAGAGATGAAGTAGATGGGGATTGGCGTAATATTTAGTAGAAACCAATTGAATGGGGATTGGCTTATTTTATTGATGATTAAATTCAGTGAATCTATCCCAAGTTACACCCCTACCTAAATTTGCCTGTGTAAATAAAATCGTTTATGCTGTTATGCTTCAGGAATGTCTGTCAGCCAAAAAAAAAAAAAATCTGAATTTTCAGAATCATCAACAATGAGAAAAATAAACCTTCTTTAAAGATCTGTAATTGGGGGCAGAGGAGATGGCTTAGTTGGTAAAGTGTTTGCCATACAAACACGGACCCCAACAGCCATGCAAAGGCCAGGTACAACAGCGTTGCTCCTGCAATCCAAGTACTGGGGAGGCAGAGACAAGCAGATTCCGAGAACGAGCAGCCAGTCCAGCTGAACCAGTGAGTTCTAGGTCCAACGAGAGACGATGACTCCAAAAGTAAGGTGGAGAGTGATTGAAAAGATGAGAGTGATTTACAACCTGACATCGACCTCTGACCTCCACAGGCTCACAGGTAGACATGCAGCCACAAACACATACACACAAAGACAAACACAGAAGAGATCTGTCACTGCTTGCAAACACCAAATAGTAATTGTTCTCTGTGCTGACAATGTAAGGCAAGTGGAACTGATTAGTAACTCCAAAGAAACTTGGCATACCAGCTGAAATGGATTTGGACATTAGCTTTATGCTCAAATCATATTTTGCACATTTATGTAGAAAGTTGCTTACTCTTCTATCCCCTTAACAATGCAGTAAGCACAGTGTGACTCCTCCTCTGTTCTAAAGGGACTTAGCCTCTAAGAAGACAGCTGTTGCATCATTGGTTCATTAATTATACTGCCACAAAGAGGTCAGAGGAGAAAAATCCTTAAGTTCTTGTGACCTTGTGGGCTCCAGGCTAGGGTAACTTGGGCTTACAATGTTACAGAATTGTTAAACTGAGGTTAAAGATTTTTCTTCCTTCTGTGCAGATGATTTTCACTACAGTCCTACCACTTTAAAAATTCTGTCTCCTAGTCAATATTTTTCTCAGCTTCCACAAGTTTTATTGCTTACAAAAATTAACTACGAAGGCTGTGTAATGATATCCAGGCTGCCATTTCCCTACATCTCTGCTCAGATTTTGCACAGTGGATGAACTACATAGCTCAGTGTGTAAAGAGGCAGATTCCACAATTTTTCCCTCTTCTGAAACCCAAGAGGCAGTGTTTCTTCACTTAACAGAGAAGACTCTTGGGAATGGCTTCTCTGAGGTCCTGCCATGGATTAACAACAGAATAGGAACTCAAATCACATGTGCTGCACACCTAGCTTTTGTCGTACCTTCTCTCAGGTCATTCTTCCTCTCACAGAATATTATCTCTTATTTCCAGAATGAACAGATCGAAACAATTGACTCCAAAGTACTTCTCTGGTGCAATGTACCATAGAAACAGCGCTGTAATGAAGTATGTGGAAAACAGCATTCTTGGTGCTAATCATTCACTGAACAGTGGGACACTTGGTTTAAATTGCTTTAAATAAATAATCCACCATGAGTATCAGTGCAGAGGTGGTTGGAGTAAGCTGAGAAGGGATGCAGTAACAGGAGGAAACCATGGAAAATTATTACATTCAGGTGGGAAAAGTAACTCAAACAAACTTAGATGGGCTTTTCGGAGTTTGGCCAAAAGTGCTTCCCAACTTTGAAGCAGAGAAACTTATTCTCAAGCTGATGCATGAAGAAAAAGGTTTGGGGAAAATTGAAGGTTCGATAAGTCACAAAGACCAGAAACAGAGCATGGGACTTGTGAGCCCTTCTGAATCAAAGGGGTGGAAGAGGCCAACAGTTCCAAACAGCTGAGGGGAACTGGAGAAGGGAGCAGAGACTCATGGATTCCCTGGAAGAACAACTTGTTGGGGGTACTTGCATTTGGCAGGGTGATAATTCTGTGGGCATAATTACACCTCACATTGCTGGCACTTATACAAGCCACTGAAGTGTCTGTCTCAATTTTATGGAAACCTATTGTGAGACTGATGCCCTATAATTCACCTTTCCTCCACTTATCTGCTTGTAACACATTGTTTCCTGTAGAGAAGGGACCATTGAATTTTCAAATAGCACAGAAAAATTACACTTTCAACCGAAAAGACACTTTTTTAACCAACTGTCAAAAATCCATTATTGGGAAATCAATTCTACACCTGATTTCTTACAACAGATTAGAGGATTCAGCAAATAGCTTTGTGTAGGGGATGTGCATGTGGAAAGTGTTTTCTTATTTTTGGACTGGGCCTTCTTCCAGGATCTTTACCGTATCTCCTTTTGTCTTCCCCATACACATGCCACATCTAGCCTCGACGTACTCTTCCCACATCACCACATTCGTCTCTTCTTATCTCTTTACCATAAAACATGACACTTTGGCTATCCAATACCAAGTGGTCAGCACTGAAGTCATGTACATATGAGCAACACTAAGTGTAACCAGAAGGCTGATTTATATATTTATGTGAGATAGATAAGTGTGTGTGTGTATAAAACAATAATAATCGAAGAAAAACACTAAATGGAGACAGAAGGCTGATTTATATATTTATGTGAGATAAGTGTGTGTGTGTGTGTGTGTGTGTGTAAAAAACAATGATAATCGAAGAAAAGAGGCCTTGCGTTGGAGAGGGAGTGAAGCGGGGACATGGGAGGAGTGTGAAGGAGAGGACACTGGAAGGTTTGGAGGGAGGAAAATGAAGGGGGCAATGATGTCATTTTATTTTCTTTAAAACAAAAGAAGCACCATTGTCCTAAATTTCAAAAAGAGGTTTGTGTTTTCTAAATGATTAGTTGTGTTCGGCATCCTTTTGCATGTTTATGTGCTGTTCATGCTACTATACACCAAACACAGAATGAGTAATTTAAAAAATAGCACTTCAACCACGAAGTAGCAACATCAAGTTTTTACAGTGTGGAAGCCCTGAGGCTTTCACACATTACTTGTTGAGATGCTTAATGTCATGTCCAGGCAAGAAAGCGTTTGACAGTTTCTTAGGAAAGTGTCCCTGTGTAGAGCACATAACTCAACAATACTTCCTAGGTATTTTTCCTTAAGGACAAGGAAAACCTTATTTATATTTAAAAGCTGTGTGAAATATTTAAGAAGCATATTAATAATTGCCTCAAACTGAAGACAACTCAAATTTTCTTTAATAGATAAATGGTTAAGCAAACAATCATGAACTCAAATGATAGAACATTACGTAGTAGTAAATAGGAATAGACTCTTGATACATGAAAAAAACATGGAGGAATTCCCAATGAATTTTGGTAAGTGAAATAAGCCAGTATAAAAATGTTACCACAACGTTATAATTTACATGACAGTTTTTTAAAAGAAAGAACTGTACTCACAAAAATCAAGTCAGTGGTTTTGGGAATGAATATATGGAGGTCACAGACAAGGCAAGAATATGATTACAGCAGCATAAAGGAATCCCCTGATTTACTCATCACCTATAAAGCAAAGATAGTAGAAGAATACATACTGTGAATTCTGTGTGCACATTGATGTATTGCATGTAGAAAGCAGCTGGAAGACAGCTTCATACATGACAAATGTTTGCCACACAGATTTTTATTTTCATCATTGGTTGGGTCATTTTAGGTAATGGAAAGGGTTTCTAAGAAATGGATTGAGCTGGGTAAAAAATAGAATGAAGCTTGGACCTGGTCAAGGGATTACTTGAGGTTTAAAATGTCATTTCACCTGAAAGACCTGGTGCAGCTCACTCAGTTCTCACCTTTAGTGTTGCTGCTCAAATGGACTGCCCTAGACTTACCTTTAACATCCTTTCTTTCCCATCAACTTGCTTTTGAGTTTCCTTTATCTCAAACTTTTCTAGAGAGCAGTCTGTTGAGCCTTGCGCACACACTCGGCGGTGGTCCCTCCTCCTAGAGGAATTTGTTTTTCAGTGTATTCCATAAGTACTGACAGCCCATAGATCACGGAGGCAACTTCTTCAGGTGCCAAGAACTAGAAAAGGAAGTTCTCACATGTTGGAAACCTGCAATGATTCTGAAATATGTGTCATCCTCTCTGGTCCTGTGATAAGCAAAAATCAGAAAGTAGCAAAAGAAAGTCACTGTACTCCACTGGGTTGATTTATCAGTGGGAACTGGTTTTTTGATTCAGTTAAAAGTATCATACTTGTGAATGGCACTAATAATCCTAACAAGTAAACTGTGCCACTCTCAGGAAGACAAGCTCATGTTCCCTGTCATCTGGAGATCCTGGATTGTATGTGGGTCATCTGGGTGCATAGGGCATGAAATGAAGGAGATGATTAGGGAAGAAAGGGGACTCATGGGATGGCACTCAAAAGGGAAGGTGAGGCTCAATGTGTACTGTGGACTTACATGAAAAACAATTCAAAGGAAAGAAAATATATATTCCTTCTTTTGGTTAAAAAAAAATCTCTTTTCATACTTAAATTCGGTCTGGCTACATGAACAGATTAAAAAACTCTTGCCTTCTTTTTCTGCCAGCTCTGTTATCTTGTCTCACACAAATATATTTGCCCTAGGGTCTGTGGGAACATTCTGGAGTGACCGTGGGCTAGAGACCTGGTCCTGTTCCTAGTGCTGCAGCTGACTGGAAGCTTCAGTTCCCACACCTATAAAATTAAGAGAGTGGCTATGTTCCTTTTTAATAGCAAATAAGATTTTCTTCCTCCGTACTGGGGACAAACACAGGCCTTGTGCGTGATAGACAAGCACTGTACCACCAAGGAGTCTGCCAGGCTTTTCTCCAAAATTTACTTTTTTAAAGAAGACAAGATCTTTGTAAGTTTCCAGGGCACTTCTCAAAGTCGCAGTCCTCTTGCCTCAGTCTCCTGAATGGCTGAGATTACAGGTATGTGCTACCATGCCCTGTTAGGATATTTTTTTT
>CABHPH010161658.1:0-29442 GCA_902168325.1 Peromyscus nudipes | reverse complement strand
GATCTCAGCGGCTCATCACTTGGGCCTTATGAGCTCAGTGTGCTGCTCTCTAACTTGTTTATTCTTTGCCTTTTCTGACTCTTCCCTGATACAATCACTCACGAGACAGTTATTCTTCCTCTGCAGCTGTAGAATTATAGTAGCAGAAGCCAGAGTGATGTGCTGTAAAGATCACTGACCACGTGTATGGAAATGGAGCCATCAGCCCGCTTTCTGCCACAAACGGTGATAGGACCTTGGATACCTCATTGGAATGGTTTATAGTTTGTTTCCTCTTGATAAACATGTGGGCTGTAAGATCTCCTTCCTATCCTTGGGTTCTGGGGAGTCAGTGGAGCTGGTTTTAGTGATCTTAAAAGACCAAACAGGATGTCACAAGGTAGAGTCTCTCTTTCAGACTTTAGAATTTTTAGAAACGAGGACTCAAACTGGAAATACCAGTAAACATTTTTTAGAAGGTGATTTTATGTCTGTGTGGCAGTTGCCTCTGTTCATAGCAATGAACAGATATATTTCTATCTACTTTTGTTCTCCTGCTACTTTTAATGGATGCTGTATCCACTAGCAACTGATAATTTGCAATAAAAAGTGATAAATAACAGAGGTGCTTTGCTTTAAGTCAGTGGGCATCTGACCATAGAGATGAAGTGGGCTTACAATGCACTATTAGTGTCAAACCAAACATAGTCCCAGAGAAAGAGCTGGGGGTGGCAGTGACGTTTGTGCTCAGTCCAGCGAGGTATAAACTGCCTATCCAGACATCTCTCATGAATTCAGGAACTTCAGAAGACCTTATCACAGCCATGAAAATGAAATTGTGTTTGCTAGCTCCTAATTTTTGCTGCTATGTTATTCCGGTTGTGTGTGTGTGGGGGGGAGGGTATTGAAATATTTGACCATGCATATCATCTATGACATGATTGTGCTTTTGAAAAATGATTTTAATGTGAACACAGGATTTTATTGGTTGCAAAATGAGCAAATGTGTGGGGTGTGTGTGTATGGGGGGGGTATGCCCGTGCCATGATATAGTATGAAGGTCACAGGCCAACTTACAGGAATTCTTTATCTCCTTGCACTATGTCAGTCCCGAGGATAGACATCAGAGCTCAGCTTATTACTCAGGGATAGTGGCAGGCTGCTTGACCCATGTAGCCATCTTACCACCTTTGAGAGCTTTGGGAGTACTGGGGGCTTCTGTGTATTCTCCAATGTGGATAGATTCAGATACTCAGTGCTTAGTGTTTCCATGTGCAGCTGCCTCCATGACACCTTCTTAGCTCTGCTTCTACTCTAATGAGACTGAGAAACAATATCAGATTAACACTGTGTGTAAATAAATACTTAGGGGCACAAGAGCCTGCTCATGAACAAATCACCATTGCATTTAGTGCCAGGTTTTATAAGTGACATTTTATGCCTTGTTAATTTTTACATTTCCAGACTCTAACATACACCTGACAAGTAGTATGTACCGAATACTTGCTATAAGAGAATGAATAGACCCTTCCTCCTTCTTAAGCCTTATAGAGTATTAGGGGTTTCGAAGACAAGAATCCACTCCATAGGAGACATCTTCCTTTGGCTCTTCTGTTACTGACATCAAGCCTTCTTGAGAAGCGATAGCTCTTACACACATTTTCAGCTACTTCTTGGCAATGAAGCCCCTTACAAGTAAGTCAGTGTTGTTTTCCGTCAGATTTTATGATGTTGAGGTTTATGTCAGAGTGCTTGGTCAAGTAATTATCCACAAATAATCTGCTTAAGCTGCTGAACTCTCCATCATCATTCATGTTACTCCTCTACCCTGCTGCCCAAGTTAAAAATAAAACAATGTCAGGATAATAAAAGCTGTGGCTAGGAAAAATGAATAATAAAACAAACATCTCTTCCGATTGCATGAATGGTATTAAATCAAGGCTGCGGCTTCACTCAGCGCCAAGTGTCCTGCAAAGCTGTTGAGATCCTGTTTATTTTTCTCTGACCTCAAAAGTCCCATTTTTTTTCCCTTGAGTATGGCAGGAGTTTTAGCAGATGCCACACCTAAAATTAGACCTTCAGCAATCTGTCTCAAACAGGGTGATTTGGAGTGAGTTCTTCATTCATCTAAACTAATCCATTTAAGAGTAACTTAATTAAGGGAATAGAATCTGCCAGCCCTTTTCTGTCTGCAGAGGAATATTGTATTACAGCATTGACATGTCTGCACAGGGAGCCAAAACATGGGCCGAACATCCTGGAAATCACAGAGTCAAGAATTTAAAAATGACCCAAAAGTTCCTCTTACCCTTCCAGGTCCAAAGAACTTTCCTGGAACCAGGCTTTCAATTTGTTTATTAAAACTGATTCAATTTAAAATACCCAACAGTTAGTCCACATGTAGAGAATAAGCACAGTGGAATGCTCAGCTAAAAATAGGACATTTCTATCACACTCCCATCAAGGACACAGATGATTGTAAGAGCCAGAGGTCAGGAAGGACCAGAGTGAAAGAACATTTCCTGGACAGGACAGGCTTGCTGCACTCATGAACTCAGCACAGCTGTGGTTGCCTCCACAGGGCAAGCCAGTCAACATTCTAGTGTGGGGGAGGTACTCAGGAGCTCCACCCCCGAGGTGAGGGGCCATTAGTACCTGATGGCTGCAGGGAGTAGGAGAGCTATTTATTTTTCTCATCAGGGGATGGCCACATCCTATGATCATAGAGGGAACACTAACTGGACTCAATGGGTGGGGAGGAGAATGCCATGAGCATGACTTGGAGGAGTTGGGGGATAATAAGATCAAAATAAATTGTTTGAAATTCTCAAAGGAGAGATAGATAGATAGATAGATAGACAGACTGATGGATTTTAATGCCTAGCAATTAATTCAGGAGTACCTGTTTGTACCTCATAGAAAAGACAGTAAGTGCCAAGCACACCTCTACCTTATATAAGTTGGACCAGGTAAGTACACACAAACCAACACCTCCACACTTGTATCAGTGAAATAGCTTTCTCTAGAGTGATGTATAGCAAAGCAGTTGTTTAGAGACATCCTAAACTCTGTGTGGCTTCTTGCCTGTTTTCCATTTAAAACATATGCAGTTACTGAACTGATTTTAAAAGGTAAAACAAGTTTCTTCATGTTACTTATTTAGATATATAATCTGAATATAATTATGAATTTTGCATATGTTATTTTTTTATCTGCTCATTTTTTAAGCTTGTCTTTTGTATATGAGCTTGGGCAAGGCTTATAACATATGCCACACTTTAGGCACATTTCATATAAGTGCACGTGTTTTGAGGGGTTTTTTTTCCCTCTAAAATGGCAAAACCCCTCAGGTCTGTGATTTTAATTCATGTGTACTAAAAGTTCATTGATGACTAAAACTGAATAAATCATTGAGTACATTTTTTTCTTCATGCTGGAGAAATGCAAATCACTGCAGGTCACCTGCCCAGAGCACTTGTCTCACATGTCCTGTCTACAATTTGTTTTTCCTTTGTCCTGAGCATACAGGATTCACGTTGCACTGGCTCCTTATTTATTTGTTTTTGTCTGCTTGAGCATTTGCTTGAGGCTTTCTACACAAACTGTCCAGTGTTTACAGACACACACCCTTCATGGTCTTGGAGGCAGTGTGTGCACGCCCACTCCTGTTCTTACTGCCGCTAGTCCTGTCCACAGGAATATTGATGAGCAAGCCAGCAGCCTTCACTGTGACATGCATTAGGTCTATGATTGTAGCAATTTAAGCTTTTTAATAGTTGTTACATTTTGTCTTCCATTGATCTGGGAAAATGGTGCTATTTGGTAACATTTCGTGTAGATGAAGGATGTAAAAGCTCAACCAAAAATGGCCTTGAATAAGGTTTAAGATATTAATAGTTTCAACTAACAAAATATGAGCTGCTTTAGTTTTGTGAAGTAACCAAAGGACTTTTAATAAGAAAACAATATTGTAATGATAAGAAATATCTTAGACAAATGTTTTTAAAAAGAACAGTATCTAGTTGATAGTATGTTTTAACTGAATGAAATTTCATGTTAACTTCTTCAAGACTGAGTAGTAACAAATTGACTTTTCTTTTCTCTCTTTAATTCATACCAAATATCTTGAGTGGAGAGTTGTGTGCATGTAATACCCAAGCAAACAGAGATATCCTGACAGCCATTATTTTAAAGCCCAAGATACTTTACAAAATGTTTCCTTTTAATATAGCCAATTATTTTAATATCACCCATGATTCATTTTATACTTATAATTCACCACCATCATATGCTTTTGAAATATCTCTTTATTGAGTGGATCTTTTTAGAGAAACTAACGGATTATCCAACACAGTGGACAGTGGGTAGGATACTTTTAAAGTGAAACAACCCCACAGCATTGAGGCTCCAGAGCCTGTGGGGAATGGTCAGCTAGCAAGTGTCTCCATTTGCATCGTATAGCTTTGCATTTTCCATTTGCATTGTGTAGCTCTGCATGTTGCTTATGAACACAGGACTAAAGACAGTGCATCAAGTCAGCTAGTGCTGAGCACCACTTTGCAAGCATAATCGCTTTATCGTGGTCAGTCGATGCTGGGACGGAATGCTGGAAGTGAGCAGGCAAACTCAAAGGTATATTGCTGAGTAAAAGCTGACTTACTGGATTAAAATTTGCCCTTTCATTTCAGCGAAATGAACCCCACCCCCTGTTGTGTTGATCTCTTTTATAAACGAAGGAAGTATTATCACCATAGCTTGACAATGCAGTGTGGCCATGGGTGCCAGATTTATGTGGCCAGAGTATGGAGCTGAACTACCAAGAATATTAGAATGAGACACTGTTTTCCTGCTAAAATGCCAAGCCCTGCCAAATGCAGGCAACCCAAATGCAGACAGATACCCTGCTTCTCTGGGGCTGCAGATAATGTCATTCCCCCAATGCCTGTGACTGTTCCTAAACATGTAATTGATTGACATGTAAAGTCCACTTCCTGAAGTGATGAAGCTGCGTTTGGGGTGGCCTGGGAGACTGGCTTCTTTCCCAGCTGGTAGTTACTTGGCTTCCTGGGTTGCAGAATGCCTCAGTGAGTGACCTCCAGAGTCTTGGTAGTGGACATAAGTTATATAGTTGACTTTACTAAACATCCTCAGGTTCAAGTTAGTAAGGGAAGTAAAAGAGGGGATATTACTTTTTCCATTGATATAACATATGATTATTTTCTGTCCTTGTGAAACATGTATGATCAAAGACAGGAGATGGCTCTGTGGGTGAAGCGTTTGTCCTGCATGCACAAAGACCTGAGTTCAATCCCCATAACCATGCAAAAAGGCTAGCCATGGTGGCACATGTGTATTGTCACAGCTCTGGGGAGGCAGAGACATGCAGACCCCTGTAAATCTCACAGGATAGGCTACTTGGTGAGCTCTAGGCTTTTTTTTTTCCTTTTTTTAAAGGAAAATTTGGCTGTGCTCTGAGGATGTCCCCCTGGCTTTCATATAATGCTCCACCTTTCTGAGAGAAGCTTGCTGACTAACCCCAGAGAAGAGGTTAACAGACAAGTTAAAAAATAAATGACCTCAATGGATATCTCCCTTTTTACACAGGAGCTCATTAAAGGATCCACTGTTACAAGCTCATGTTGGAAGGTTGGCCTGGAGTTTGTACCTATCAGAAATCAAAACCAGTTAGACACTGTGGTTTGTGCACCATTTCCGAGTACTTGGGGGGCAGGGGCAGAGGATAGAGAATTGCTTGATCCCTGCAGCTCAAGGCTAACACAGGTCACACAGAATGATCAAGTGTCTTTAAACTGAAAAATATTTCATTCTAAATACTAAAAGTGAGGAAGGACTAAATGCAGATAATTTACACTTGAGTCATGAATGAGATTACAAAGCTAATTCTAATCTTAACTCTGTCTTAGGTGTGTGTGTGTGTGTGTGTGTGTGTGTGTGTGTGTATAAAGTATATTCAACAGGAAATGTGTAAGATCCTATATGAAACTTCACAGCTTCAGAATGGGCTATTCTAACTGTATAGAAGTTCACTGAGATGTATAGACTTCGTGTGTGATTAATTTCACTGTGTGTATGTGCGTGTGTTTATATAAATCTTTAATTTAAAAAAGGCCAAGTGTTAAACAAACAAATGAAAACCCATCTCATTCCCAGGGACAGATTTTCCATAGTCAAAGCAGACATCATTTACTGCCTCACTGCTATTCTTGTGGTAGACTTATTTTGCTTTCTGCAGTTCACCACAGGAAAAACCAACCTAAACTGAGGACAATTATTCGGCAAATAAAAATATATTAGGATGTTCCAAGTTTTTTTTAAATGTGTTTCTATTTTGAGCTGTGTAACGTGTGCACCGAAGAAGCAGAAACATGAAAACTCCTGTGTTATTAAAATCTTGACTCTAAGGCTTTTCTTTTAAAAAATATTTTTGTTCTTATTATTTTTATGAATAGGGGTGTTTTGTCTGCTTGTAGGTCTATGATCATGAGCTTGCCAGGTGCCTGAGGCCAGAAGAAGGCTTTGGATTTCCTGGAAGTGGAATTACAGATGCTTGTGATCTGTTTTGTGGGTGCTGGGAATTAAACCTGGGTCTTCTGGAAGAGCAGCCAGTGCTCTTAACATCTGAGCCATCTCTTCAGCCTCTAAGCTTTTTTTGATGAAAAAATTACCTAGCTAGAATGTATTAATACTAGGTTAGTAGAAGGAATTAATACTGAGTTATATCTACAGGCTTTGGAACATAATCATAATTGTCAGATCGTTTGTTACATGCTGTTTCCTTGGTATCACATTGCACCGTAGTTCCTCAGAACACCTCCACAGGTCAGCACTTCCATTATCTTCCACTTTACAGGGCTGCGGAAACAAACATCACAATATTCAAGTAATTTTTACTAGTTTGTGTTTCTAATCAGAGACGGAAGGCGATTTCCACAATCGTAAACTGAGACAGAGCTCACCAATTTCTACAGTAAATATTACCTCCATTTCACAGCAAATTTATGATTTTTGTAGTGGGTGCGTTGTGAAATATGTAGACATACTTCTCTTTCCACCAGAGTTGAAGAATGATGGAGAGCCTTGTTTTCCTATCTCAGGTCCCTGGGGAAGGTGTGCAGGTGACTGCGGACCAGGCGGAGCCCAGAGTCGAGCTGTGTGGTGTTTTCACATAGAAGGGTGGACCAGTCCCATGTCGAACTGCGATGAGAGCAGCCGACCTCCAAAGGAAAGGAGCTGTTTCCGAGTGTGTGACTGGCACAGTGACCTGTTCCAGTGGGAGGTTTCCGACTGGCACCGCTGCCTGCTGGCTCCTGGGGCCCAAGGCGAGCCCCGGCCTCGGGCTGCAGAGTGTGTGACCGCGCAGCACGGTCTGCAGCATCGGACAGTGCGCTGTCTGCAGAAGCTCAACAGAACCATGGTGGCCAGTGAGATCTGCGAACACTTTGCCCCTCAGCCCCCCACAGAGCAAGCCTGCCTCATCCCTTGCCCCAGGGACTGTGTGGTATCCGAGTTCTCCCCGTGGTCCACCTGCCGTGAAGGGTGTGGGAAGAAGCTGCAGCACAGAACTCGCGTGGCCATTGCGCCCCCGCTGTATGGAGGTCTGCCGTGCCCGAATCTGACCGAATCCAGAGCCTGTGAGGCTCCGGTTTCCTGTCCTCTTGGGAAAGAGGAATATTCCTTCAGCCTTAAGGTGGGACCGTGGAGCAAATGTAGACTCCCTCACCTTAAGGAAGTCGACCTCAGCGGAAGAAATGTCCAGGATTTTAGCTCCGATTCAAATGAGCAAGTCACCCTAACACATCAGAGTTACAAAGCACACCACCACTCCCAGCCTGGAGGTGTAGAGATAGGTTTTCAAACCAGGCAGGTGTGGTGCACCAGAAGTGATGGAAGAAACGCCCTGTTAAGGTAGGATGCCCTCCCTGCTTGTCTTTCGTAGACCTAGAATATCTTAATGAGCATAGCCAGAGCAGTACGGGTTCTTTGTGTTCTCTATCAAGACAAAATAGTAATCAAGTTTGTAATTTGGGGTTTTAAAGACTTATGGTCCACTTAAGAAATTTGCTATTTTTATTAGGAATGTCAGACATTTCATAGTGTAAGCAGCCAATGTTTTAAATTCTTTTAATGCATTTCTCTGTCTGTCTGTCTCTCCGTGTGTATGTCTGTCTCTGAGTCTATGTGTCTCTGTATTTCTTTGTCTCCCTCCTCCCCCCCACCCCCATGTGTGTATATGTGCGAGTGTGCGAGCGTGTGTGTGTGTGTGTGTGTGTGTGTGTGTGTGTGTGATGTGCACACACATATGAAAAGGGCACAGCACAGCACAATCCCCAGCAGGAAAAGTCAGTTCTTTCCTTCTACCATGAGGGCCCTGGGGATCTAACTCAGGTTGTCAGGCCTGGCAGGAAGCATCCTTATCCACTGAGCCATCTCAGCAATCCCACAACATTTTAAATTCTCTGTGATTGCTAACTCCATCACACAAAGGCTAAGTCTTTCATTTCTACATTTCATCCCGATATGGACTAATATACACAGAGGGCTTAAGTGACTATCTTAATAGAACTGAATGGCCTTTATGCTGAGGACTCAGCTTTGCTCCCAGATCCAGGATATGAACATGTCCTTGTTCCCCACCTTTTGCGATGCATCTGTGGTGTTTTGAGTTCATTTCTGTTTTCATTTCTTTACTACGTTTTCTACCACTAGAGAAATTCTTGGATATCTGAGTTGAATGTGTTTTTATATTAGTAACAGCATGAAAAGTTCACCCAAGACTGCTTTATTTTTTAGTATTGCTTCATCAAAAATGAAAATTTGCATGAGTAATAATTAACATTACTTTCTGTATAGGGAATAAACTCTTAAAAGCAACAATTCAGATATCAAAATTGTTTAGATGTATTCTTTTAAATAAATTCACAGAACCATGCTGAAAATGTGTTTAGTTTTCCTTCATGCTATTTAAATGGAAATGTTAGTAAATTTTGACAACCCTCAAATACACACAATTAAGGTACCTTTCAGTAATATTTAAATCACCAAATGGTACAATGCTATTGTCGGGTTGTAATCATTTTCATCAGTGGCTCTGTCTTGAGATCACAAAAGAGGTCCTCCCTGTTTATAATGTAATGATGGTGTTTTCTCCATGGTACTTAGGATGAGTGTATTTCATCTTTGATTCTTGGTTCTGATTCGTGCCATAAACAATAGGGAGGACACTGGAGACTAATTTCTGCCACTTTACTCCTACCTCTGAAAAGCCCAAAGGATTAAGTAGATGATCAGGATGATTTATTTGAACACATATGTGGGAGTCTATAAAAACATTATCTCTTTAATATTTCATACTTATTTCTTTAATGAACAATGCAGACAGATTTCCCATTTCATTAATAATCTGTTTGTTTTTACTGGATTCCTTTTTTTGTTAAAAAGTAGACTTTTTGTTTTGTTTTTTTTTTCTTATCCAAAATATATTTTTAATACAATATATTCTAAGTATGGTTCCCCTTCCCTCAAACCCACCCACTTCCTCCCCACATCCCCTCCCAACCAGATCCATATCCTTTCTGTCTCTCCTTAGAAAACAAACACATAAGGATAATAATAAAATAAGACAAAACAAAGCAAACAAACAAAGGTGTCAGAATAGGATAAAACACACAGAAGAAAAAGAGAAAAAAGCACTAGAAATGCACAGAGACACATGTTTGCACACACAGGAATCCCTTAAAAATACAAAATAGGAAACCATAATATATGTGCAAAGGACCTGTAAGGTTTAAGGGAAGAGGGTCGGGGGGCTGACATAGCATTATGAAACAAGGATCCTCCAAAGATGCCCTGGAGTTCCTTTTGTGTCGGCCATCTACTGCTGGGCATGGGCCTACACTTAGGAGTGGTTTGTTTCTTCAGAAAGACTTCCTTGGAGAAAACTCATTTTCCATTCACAAACGTTTATTAATTGGAGCTAGCTTCTGGGTTAGGGATGGAAGGCATGTGTCCACATCTCCTCTTTCTAGGTCCCCATCAGGTGCTACCCATGCAGGACCTGTGCATGCTGCCACAGTCTGTGAGTTCATGTGTGTGTTGGCTGTGCTCTACTGAGAAGGCCTTGTTTCCTTGCTCTCCTCCATTTCATCTGGTATTAGACTGGCTTTAGTTTACAGCAGGAGGCTTTGGTTTAGAGTAGCAACACAGAGCTCCCAGATGCCTCTTCTCATTCCCAATCAGTTCTGTCCTTGTTTAACAATTTGCATTAGGGTGACACTCCTGCCCAGGCTATGTAATACACTGAATATTTTTGTTTCCATGGTCAATCCATATGTTGAAAATCTAACCTGGAATGAAGTGAGAATGTGGGTGGTGGTCATTTGAGGCAGCAAAGTAGAACCCCCACAAATGGATTTTTGGTTTTATTAGACTTTTGTTTTTTGCTGTTTTTGTCATGACGGTTTCTGTAGCTAGAGTTTTCCTGCCGGGCCCACAGTCAGGACAAATCTCTCTCATCCGCCAGTCCCACAGCCGCTCAGACCCAACCAAGTAAACACAGAGACTTATATTGTTTACAAACTGTATGGCCGTGGCAGGCTTCTTGCTAACTGTCCTTATATCTTAAATTAATCCATTTCTATAAATCTATACCTTGCCACATGGCTGTGGCTTACCGGCATCTTCACATGCTGTTTGTCATGGTGGCGGCTGGCAGTGTCTCCTCAGCCTTCCACTTCCCAGAATTCTCACCTCCTTGTCCCGCCTATACTTCTTCCTGCCTGACCACTGGCCAATCAGTGTTTTATTTATTGACCAATAAGCAACATGTTTGATATACAGACCATCCCACAGCAAGTTTCAGTGTTTAATCTCATAGAGAGATTAGTACCAGAACTTGACTGGTACCCTGCTCTGTGACTTGAGCCTGAGCTGTTACTAACAACATTCTGTTTCTTAAAAGCCGTGTAGTTCATGGTACTTCTGTTACAGTGTGGTGAACCTTACTAAGGGTGTGGTTATAAAGAGATACTGTAGTTTAGGATCTTCAATAAAAGTTGGTTTATTTCCATGATTAGAGGTTGGAAAGCCCTTAATCAAGAAGTGGCTCTATTTGATTCCTCATGAGGGCTCTCTTCCCAGCCATCAGTCCAGCTTTTACACATGCCCTTATGTGGAGGGGGGGGGGGGCTGTATGTTCAAGCTCCTTTGTATGAGTGTTAAGTCTTACCCAAGGGTCTCCTTCATGCCTTAGTCAATTCTCAAAGTCTTCAACTCCAAAAAAGAAGAAATTTAGTCCACAACATGCACTCGGTGATACTTGTTGAACCAAGACCGATATTAATGCATTTACAGCTGGGGGCTTGCCCCTGTCTTCTCTCTTCCTATAGGCCATGGGTTGGATAAGTAGAGAGTAACATGTCCCTTCATTGCATTATCTTCCAGAATTGACTCTCACTCTCTCCCCAAGTCCAGGCAACCACTGTTCATTTCACTATTTCCAAACTTTATAAAGTTTTCAGAATGTCACAGAGATGAAATGATATACCATGCACCTTTGCTGATTTCTTTTCATTTACATTCATCTATGGTTTAGTCCAGTGGTTTTTGTTGCTGTTTCTGGTGTGTGAATGGTATGTGTACATGCCTCTACACTCACAGAGGCCTGAGGAGGGTGTTGACTGTCATTCTCTTGCTACAGTGTTTCTCACTGAATTTGGAGCAAGCTTGGCAGCCAGTAAGCCCTAGAAATCCTAATACCTACACCCCTAACAACACTGTAATCACATGTATGTGCACAGGCACACCAGGCTTTTAATGTGAGTGCTGGGGCTTTAATTCATGATGTTCTAAACACTGAGACATCCTCTCAACTCAATGTCCACTTGCTTTTCATCACTGACTAATGTACTATTGTATGGTATCACAGTTCCTTTCTCCATTTCTCAAGGATCATTTTGGTTGCTTCCAGGTCTGGGCTATTATAAATACAGTTACAGTAAAAAGAATTGTACAGATATTTTTGTGTACACTGTTTAAACTCTTTTGTATAGATTCCAAGGAGTAAGTCACTGTGGAAAGAGTGTGCTTGGCTTTGGTAAGGAGCCAGTTAAGTGTGTGGTCAGAAGAAATGGCTCAGTGATTAAGAGAACGGATCCTTGCAGAGGATCTGAGGTCATTTGCCAGCACCCACACTGGGCATCTCCCAACCTCCAGTCACTGCAGTTCTAATGCATTCAAAACTCTTTTCTGACATCTTAGTGCATATCCATGTGTATGGCATATAACCCACAGATAGACACATGCAATTAAAATAAAATAAAATATTAAATTAAAATATTAAAAGTAGAAGTGTCAACTGTAGTTTTTTTTTAACTCTTTACTCTTTGGAGGGCCTGCCACCCAGGTCCCAAATAATCACCCAGAAGCTTATTCTTTCTAATGAATGCCCAGCCTTAGCTTGGCTTATTTCTGGTCAACTTTTCTTAACTCAAATTATCCCATCTACCTTATGCCTCTGGGCTTTTACCTTTTCCTATTTCTGTATCCCCTTCTTTACTTCTTACTCCATGGCTTGCTGTGTAACTGGACTCCCAGTGTCCTCCTCCTTCTTAATTTTTTCCCCACTCCTTGGTCTTTTTCTTCTTCTCTATATTCTCTCTACCTGGCAGCCCCGCCTATCCTTTCTCCTGCCTAGCTATTGGCTGTTCAGCTCTTTATTAGACCAATCAGGTGTTTTAGGCAGGCAAAATAACACAGCTTCACAGAGTTAAACAAATGCAACATAAAAGAATGAAGACATCTTTGCATCATTAGACAAATGTTCCACAGCGTAAACAGATGTAACACATCTTCAACTAATATTCCACATCAGCCAACTCTCCTCCAAAGTGTTTAAACCACTTGCATTCCTACAATCAATGGAAAGGAATCCCTATGTCTTTGCATGCCGGCGTTTGTTGCTGCCAGTGTCTGTGAATGAACTAATGTAATAGGTAAGAGCTGCTCTCTCCTTGTGCTTAGGTGTTTATTCCTTTGTTCTCAGTGTTTATCCTGTATGGTCTTCCCTGAGTTTCCTGGAGCTCTGACTTGCTATCTGTTGTTAATCTTGAGGTAACACTTATGAAAGGGTTCCCAGGCGCTGAGTCTTCCAGGAGCTTTTCCACACTGAGCCTCGATCCACCTTTGTTAGGTTTTCCTGTCCTGTCATGCCTGTAGGGCTGGTTTCTGCTCCTGCTTTTCTTTCAATAGGCTGTATTTGTTTTCCCCTGCTTCACACCTCTGCAATTTTAGGGTGAGTTAATTGCCTTTGGGCATTAGTTCTCTGATGGATCTAGGGGTTGTTTGTCTGTCTATGTAGCATCTATGCCCAAGACCCTTGCTTGCCTAGATGGGCACCAGAGGTCCCTGTGATTTTTTTTTGGTGGGGGGGGTTTCGAGACAGGGTTTCTCTGTGTAGCTTTGCGCCTTTTCTGGATCTCGCTCTGTAGACCAGGCTAGCCTCGAACTCACAAAGATCTGCCTGTCTCTGCCTCCCAAGTGCTGGGACTAAAGGCGTGCGCCACCACCGCCCGGCCCCTGTGATCTTTTTAACACTTCAGGCAGCATATTGAACCAGAATCTCTCCATATTATGCTGTGAAATTGTATCTCATGAACATTCATCAAGGGTTATGAAATGCCTCATATCCTGCCATGGAATGATCAAGCTGTTAGGAAATACAGTGTTAGTGAGGGCATTTCTGTGTCTCCACCTTCTACTGCCAAGACAGACGTGTGCTCTTGCCAGCCATTTGAGCTTGTGGTTGACAGAGCTGTCTCATTTCTAGATGACTCGGGCACTGTACTGACTGGCATTGCCTCACAGGAATGATGAGAAGGTTGAAATGTATCTCCCCAGAGAAATCTCTGTTTTTTCTTATTTCTTCCTTCCTTCCTTTTTAGTTTTATGTAAGCAGGCCTTAATCATATCTGATGGGTTTCATGAAGCCGTTTTCACACGTGTGCATAAAAAATTTTGATCATATGCACCCTCCATCACTGTCACTGTTCTTCTCCAATTCCTGCAGATTCCTGTTCTCTCTCTAAAACTTCCATTCAGCTTTCATGTCCAGCTTTTGTTTGTTTTGGTGACTCAATGAGTTTAATTGGTGTTACTTATAAGAACATGGGTGATGGGTTATTTACAGGAGCCTGGACTACTGACTCCTGACTACATCACTGAAGATAATTTCTCTTCTTGCCACAGCAGCCATTAACTGCCTATAGATGCTTAGGGAGGGTTGGGCCAGTGAGGACACCCCCCCCCCATGGTCTTGTCCAGGTAATCCCAGCTGGGGAGGACGGTCAAGAAGGCCATGATTATGTCATGCTAATGTAATTTCAGTGTTTAGGAAAAACATCACTATCTTTGTGCTTCTTGATGAACCTTTCAGTTTGTCCTAATCTGCGTGCTTTGAACGTAAAAATTGTTTTCTTTCTGTCAGGTGTCTGCCTTCAGGCCTGCTGCCCTTTGCTGGTCTCTGGGAGGCTGCAGAAACAGTGGTGCTGCGCTGCATTTCATCTGTTTTGACTATGGCATCTGCTCGCTCTTGTACCTATGACATAGGGAAAAAACTGTCTCCGCTTCCATAATGCAACTGCTGTAGGGTGTTGCTGAAAGTCACTTTCTCGGTCTAGGAAACAGCTTTAATGAATGCCCTTTGCCGGCCATCTCATCGACCACCATGTCCTTCAATAAACACCCCCAGCGATTTTCCTCTCACATTTAATATTTGCAGCGCCGAGCAGGGCATGGTTCTCTGTGCTGTCCTCTTCACCATCATTGATTTGCCTCCTACATTTAAATCGTTTCTAATGATCTATGTGTTTTGTTTCACGTGTTTGAGTGTTTTACCTGCAAGTGTGTAAGTGCGTCATGTGTCCGCAGTCCTCACAGAGGCCAGAAGAGGATATCTGGTACATTGGACTGGAGTCCAACAGATGGCTGAAGCTGCTCTGCCGGTTCTGGGAGCTAATCCTGGGTCCTCTGCACAGGCAGTAAAGGCTCTTAACCACTGAGTCATCACCCCACTCCCATGACCTTTTGGTTTTAACGGTCTTATTGCGACTCCTAGTTTTTCTCTTTCACTTTGATAAGACTCTCCTTCCAGTTCCATTATTACCTTTAATAATACCTGTTGGTCACACATCCTATCAGTCCTTCTTTCTCTGTCTGTGGCTGCTGGCTTTTTATACCTTAACTCCTGAAATGAAAATGTCTGTTCAATTTTTGTCTTTATTTTACCTTTTATTGCCACAGTAGAAGTACATCTATGTGAAGAAATAGGGTTCTATTAGAACAACAATCCTATTCGTTTTTGTTTTAGTGAGTAAAATTCAGATGAAGTTATTTGACTTGTATTCTGGTCAAGCCCATTTGGTACGGCATCCTGTTAAGACCCATGATCATTTGGACTGTGTTAAATACACTCTCAATTCTCAGGTCACTTTAGTTGAATAAATACAACATGATATCCCCAGAGAGGGACACCTGCAAGATGATACATTTTAAGACTATAAAAAGAACCATCACCTCAAGCTCTCAGATATGATGGTTATTTTATTTTATTCTTCTATGTATGTCACTAAACTGGAGTTGGAAATACATTTCCCCTCCCTGTTCCTCACCAAACATAAACAAATGTCAACTGCATTCACAGATTCTTTTAGCAGTTTGTTCTTAGATACTAATGGAGGTCATATGATTTCCCCCTGTGTTAGTGAGAAAAGAAATGGAGGATATTTTCTCCCACTACGTCTTTACTTTCATATTTTTCCCTCCTCATCCATATTGCTGTAATTTTATTTTTAATGTGTTTGACATTAACATAGTTTTAGAGAGTATTTTGTAGCTGCTGTGAATGTTGGTCCTCTTTCTCCTGGGTGGATATTCTGCATGTAGCAGTTAAAGGTAGCTCACATAGGGAGCAGTTTCTGGGTCAGTTTTTAGTTTCGAAGATGAGTGAGGTGTTGAAATTCCACACTGTTACTGTTCAGCAATGGTGAGTTCTCACGCCTTTTAGCATTTGTTTCATGCAGTCAGGAAAACACCAGTACACTCACATTACAGCTAGTTTCTCTTCTTGACCAGCTGTTCCCTCTTACTCTCCTTTTGCTAGTGGTGTATGTATCTTTTTTTTTCATTTTTTTGCAAACAGCACAGTTGGACCATGATATTTAAGGGTTTTTCTTTCTATACAATATATTTTGATCATTCTTTCCCCTCCCCTATCTCCGCCTAAGTTCTCCCCACCTCCCTATTCACCCAATTGCATGGTCTTTCTGCACCTTGATTTTTAATTTAGTAAGCTACTCTGTGTCTTTTGAATGGTGAGGAGAAGCCGTGTGTATTTAAAGTTATCCATGAGAATTTACAAGTTCCTGTGGTTGCTTCTCATTTGTTTGTTTATTATTGCATCTTTTCATCCTCCCCTATTAGAATTAGGGATTTGCTGACATACTACGTTGGGCAAGACAGATTCCTCCCTAGCTCGTCTTTGGTTTATTCCTCTCATGGACTTAATTCTTTATCTAATGGTTGCTATTGTCCTTCTTCTTTCTCTGTGTATGGCATTCCTTCATGTGTGTTTTCAGGCACTGGATTGAATGACCTGGGATGATTACATCTTACAATAGTCTTATTTACTCATAAATTTTAAAAGATAACTTTAAAAAACATAGGACTATTGGTAGACAGTTTACTTTCAGGACTTGAAATGCATCATTTCATTTATTTTGCCGATTGCTAAAGAGAGATTCACTATTATTCTAGTATTTCTGTCTTCTTATGTATGTTGGCATTTTTTCCTTTATACATTTTCATATTGCCATTTTTTTTGCTTTGTAATTTTGACATCTTGACTGTGATATTACATGGAGAGATTATTTTCTGTCCATGTCTATTTGAGGTTCCATATGCCTCTTGTATTTGGATGTCCATTTCTTTCTCTAAGGTTGGGAACTTTCTTGCTGTCATTTCTTCGAAAATTTTTGTGGCTTTAGTCATTGCCTTGGCTCCTTCTCTTTCCCCGGGGAAGCTTTGTAGTGGCCTCTTGGACATATCCCACAGTGGTCAGAAGTTGTAGAAATGCTCACTAATGCTTAGCATGTAGCTTTCTTTTTGTGTCGCTATGCCATCCATAATGAAACCATTTCTCAGGCTTTGTGTTTTTTAGTCATAGTGTTTTTATTTTCCCTTTATTGATTGAGATTTATTTCCAGTATTTCTGTTCATCTATACTTTTCAAGTGAGTAACCTCAGGGGCCTGTATTTTTGTGATTATTGTAATTATGTCTTCTGAAGGATAACTTTCTAGAAATACAGTGAAAAGAAAGATCTATGCAAATCTTGTTAGATGTTGTCAAATTTTCCTTCACAGAAACAGCACTGTCTTAAGATTCTAAATTTAATTACTTGTACCAAGTCCTTTTGGCCAAGTAAAATGATAGTCACAGGTGGTAATGATTAGAGTCTTTTATAAGAGAGAGGGGCATTGTCCTGTCACTGGGGGCAGGTGGGAGGGAGGGAGGGAAGGAGGAAGAGAGAGAGAGAGAGAGAGAGAGAGAGAGAGAGAGAGAGAGAGAGAGCACATATTCTGTCTCCAGGACTGGAATGCAAGGATAATGTAAAGATGAATTTCCTTTCCTTTTTAGAAGAGTTGATGGGAAGGGGAAGATTTCAGGTAAGACACAGCCATAGTCAACCAAAGCTGCGATTTAAAACAGGCCTTTTCTTTCTGATATAACCTTAGAACCTTATAAAATCAAGGCTATAACAACAAGAAGAGTTCTTACATGTCTGTTTTCACTAGGCAAAACCAGAAAGGTGAACTCAAAAGAAGCTCTTTCATTTTGGCTCTGGCTGCTGTGTGGTTATTTTCCTGTTTGAAAAAAAAAAAAAAGACATCACTTCTCTTCTGGGGACTCAGTTTCCTTCTCCATAAAAGGAAAAATAGTAGCTAAGCCCTTAGGTGGTGGCTCTGTGGCTTTAGTCTCTCCTCAGTTATACAGACTCTCTAATCTGTACCTACATATCATTCTTAGTATTCTGTCTAAGAAATTTGGAGAAGATAAAATCTCTTATATCCTGAGACTTGCACTACATTTTAAATCTCTGCTGAATCATGTTTTCTAGTGACAGGAAATGATCATAATACTAAACACATTCCCGTTTACTATAACATCACACCAAGGATATTCCTTCTGGAGAATTTAATGCCTTGGTATATCCGTGCACTTACATCTGTATCTATAGAGAAATCTCCGTTCCCTAGGAACACCAAATAGCATATAAAACAGAATTTCATACTGCTATTTCAGCTTTACAGTGTGATTTTAGGTTTATTGCCTATTGAAAAAATCAAAATTGTATGTATCATGATAAGAAATTAAGAGGAATTTTAATACTAGGGTTTGGTTTAATACTAGAGTTTGGCTTCATTGAGCATTTGAGAACAAACAGCTGCATGTCCCATTATTTCTAAACACTAACCTTACTTCGGTAAACATATTTTTTTAAAGTGAGAAATACATCAGGTTAATTTGGTAAGAAAGGAGATTGTAGAGATTATTTACAAAGTCTTTTAGAAAAAGTCTCCTGATAGTCCTAAGTGTTTTTCTTGGTAAATTAAAGTCAATTCACGTTTTATAAATCATCTTCCAGTTTTTAGAATGTTCTGTTTACTCAAGTGTCTTTGTTTTCAAAATCCTACAGTGTAGTGGGTAGTAATGGTCATTTAGAACGATAGTCTTAACTACCTGGAAGTCACGTAGACCTTGGCACATGCAGGCGTTTTTCTAAGTTCTCATCCTCGCCATCTTTTTGTTGCATGTCCTCGTATGCCTGACGGGTGGCAGAAAGCGAAATCAGCAGAACTAGTAGCAGGTATCACGTGCCATCGGCCAGGTCTGTCTTCCTTTAATCCCACCTCGGCTCTCCTGTAGTTCTCCACTCTCACTTCATTTCCTGGTATTATTTTCATGGTGTTATCTTTCAAATGTTGCCCAAGTTATAATCTGGAGAAGTGCCCATTACCCTGCTTTTATGTCGCAATTTGAGTAATCTGCTGCTGTGTGAACAACAGTGTTTCTTAAGGGAATGGAACAACCATACTTTGGAATGGCCCATTGCTTTGTCTGGAGTATCCAAAAATGCTCTCCTAGTTGCAATTTCATTTCTGGGGGGAAAAGAGGCTTTTTTTAAACTATAAAGTTACTTTGGTGATATTAAATTCTATAAACCAATATTATGTAATTTAGGACAAAATGAAAGGAAATAGAAATAGGTTCTCAGTTAGACTTTATTCATACATTTTTAATTATTCTAATCCAAACTTTTTAACCACGTGTGAGGTAGATTTAACATTCTAGGAATATATTGATTTATACAGTAGATCATTTTGTGGCTTTTGCAAGGCCTTGAGTCATATCTTTTCAGAGATCCAGTTAAATACAGCAAAATGAACATAACACATTCTTCTTCTATGTTATGCATCCCTACTTAAATAATAGTAAATGGATAAAAATGTAAACTCTCAAGGTAAAATGGAGATTTTCCTTCACTTGGAGTCATGGAGTGATTCAATTTATACGCACATTGCAATTAAACATCCATCTGTGTGCTTGTTACATTTTCATGTCTCCCATGGCCCACGGGCAAGTCTTTCATTAAGATGTGACCAATGACCTGGGAAAGAGTCACATAAGCACGCTTAGCCTAATGTCCTGAGTCACCCTGAGACATATCCCTGCTCAATCCTCTTCTGGTTTGAAGATGAACTTGGAAGCCTCTGATGTATTTCAGATGGTGAATCTTTAAGATAGGCACAGTCTGAAGGCTGAGGCTAGAAGGACCTCCTCATAACAGAACAGTCTGCAACAGATTTCCATAAAGGAAAACAACAGAGTAAGTAAATGAAACTGAGGTGAAGAGAGATGGTTATTTTGATAAAATTGCAGTGTGGGGTTTCTGAGCTATTGCAGCCTCGCCTGTTCCATCCGAACACACTATCTTTAAAAGCATTAGGAATTACAGGCACTAAGTAGTAAAACAAATGTTTCCAACATACAAAGTACACATAAACTATTGTTCTGTGGTCAGACAGGCCTAGTGAAGGTTCCCACAGTGTTGGCAAGAATGCTTTCTTCCCTAGTTAGTGTCTGGTTTGGAGCTGAATGGTAGAATTCCTAGCTAATATGTATGGGGCCCTGGGTTGACTCTCCAGTACCCTGAAAAGAAAAAGAGTTGCTGCAGTCAGCATTGATGAGGCAACACACACACCTTCACACACCGAGCTCAGGACTTGGCACTCTTATCTAAACAAAGGCAAACTGAAGAAGGAGGCCTGGGGAAGACCATCCGCTGAGGGACTCTGGTGAAATCATCTGGTCACTGTATGACCTGTTGATGGGAATGTCTACCCTTTTGATGATTCCCATGTGTAATCAGAGCTTCTAATTTGTGTTGGAGCTCTCCCACTGTAATTCCTAGTGACAGTGATGTGGTAAAGCTGACCTCAGTCCAACATGAAGAGTTGAGACAAAAATAAACAGAAATCAGTACTTGGAATAAAAGGAGACTCTCTAGTGAGCAAGAATAAATGTTGACAAAGCTCACTCATATATATGATACAATAGTCCTGGAATTAAAAACAATGTGGTATTTAAAAGAATAAATTAGAAATAAAGAAATCATGAACATTAAAAATCAGATTATAGGGGTTTTTTGTTTTACTTTTTTATTGTTTTTGTTTGTTTTGTTTTCCAAATCAATAAAACCCTGAAAGAACTCTGTCAAAAAAGTAGGAAAGAAATTAACACAGAAAATAAAAAATAAATATATAAAAAAAATCACTGAAAGTGATTTTAAAAAAAGAAGACCTAGTGAAGTTGAATAGCAAAATATAGTTGGAACAATGAAGAAAACTCTAAGATTTTACAAAAGAAAAATTGTGAAAAGTTGGCAGTGGGATGAGGAGGAAAACCCAAAAGACCACACATCCACACACCCTCAGAAGGTACAAAACATGATTTAACATGACATTTTAAAGTGTGTCTACAGAGATATCCCATATACGATCATACGAATAAAATGGCAAGCTGATACTTGTGTCATTGAGGCCAACAGTAGGTCACCGATGTGTGTAACTGAGTGACTGGATCTATCCCACTTTTATATGCGTCTATGTGTATGAATGCATTCTTTAACTTTAGTTCGATTGGAAGCCATATGCTCCAGAGACTAAAGATAGTTTAAAATCCTGAAACGAGGAAAGGAATTCTGTGTTCTTTTGCGGGGGTTCTCAGGGAAATCACATGCTTTACTGAAGTTTCTATGCTCCTTGGTTTGTGACTCGGCATCATCATAACCTTTGCTGTCCCCAAATCCCATTTGACCACGCCCCTCTGTCTCTTCTTGTGGACTGGGATTGCCCCCTGTGCCCTTGGATTCTCGAAGTAATCACCTAAGGGGACCCGTACATTAACTACATGTGCAGTGCCCCTTTGGCCCTGTAAACTTTCATGTTCATAGACTCCAAGAAGTAGGATGTGGGGACCAAGGAAGCTTCCCTTCATCCTGCCACAGTACCCTAGCCATAGGGCCAAGTCACAGGTTGGGAAGTCTGTGCTTTCAATAACTCCTTGGGAATATGGAAAGCGCTAAAACTGGGGGCAGACAAGACGGGAAATGTGAGCACCTCTAATCTGAATGTGCAAGTATTTGTTGAACCAAAACACAGCTCTCATCTCAGAGAGAAGTCATGGTTTACTCTAGAGTGGAATATAAGAGACCACAGCCTGGAAATATGGATATAGGCTATCGCAAGCACCATGCAGAACAAAGAAAGGACATCTCGGCTATAGGTTTCTGATGCTATTTGGAGGCATTCTTAACTTTTGAATTGGTGGGAAATAGTAGTTTCTTAAGAACACATCGCACCATTTTTGTTTTGTTTTTTATTAGTTTTTTTATGTCCCAATCAACATTTCACCTGCCACCCCTCTTCCCAGCACCCCCACCATCCACCCGTCCTCTACTATTTCTCTTCAGATAGAGGCTGGCCTCCCCTGGATAGCAGCCAGTCATGGTCTGTCAGGTTGCAGTGAGACTCGGCACCTCCTCTCCTATTAAGGCTGGATGAGGCAATCCAGTAGGAGGAAAGGTTTCCAGAAGCAGGCAACACAATCTGAGACAGCCTCTCCTCTCATTGTCAGGAATCTCACAGGAAGACCAAGTTACACAACTGTAACATATATGCAGAGATCAGATAAATCACTTAAATAGATACCTTGTACTTTTTTATAATCACAGCAATGGGTTAGACATAGGGGTAGGACTCAGCTCTGGTCTGCATCATTCTAACTCGCCATAATCCCTACGTTCAGGCGTTTGTCCCCATAGAATTGTTAACACACTTACAGCTTGACATCTTTCCTCCTTTACCTCTTCCCCCAAGCCCTTGGGAAGTTTAGCTCACATCTTTCCATTCCAACTCTACAATGTCTGTCAAGTCCAAACATACACAGAGATTCGATTCATCATCTTGTGGAAACAGGCAAGAGATGGAATGTGACCAAATGGCCCCCAACAGGGAATGATTGCTAAACAAAGCCTATATATTAGAATAGTATTCAGAAATAAAATTTAACTGGACTGTTTCCATGTTATCATCATGGATAGCCCTAGAAACCATAATATTAATGAGAAAATATTTCCAGAGTAGCATATATATGTGTGTATATATATATATATATGCAATATTTAAGCAAAAACTTAAAAATCGATGACACTACTATATATTATTTATGAATGCATAAATATTTAAAGTATGACATAACCTGAAATAGTTCAATTCAGTCTGAAAATGATAGTTTTAAATCTAAAGAACAAAAATGGGAGTAGGCTTGCAGTAGACATAGGAATTTTACATGAATTTGTGGGATTTGTGTTCATTTAAGGGCATCTGAATGAACTATTAGTCTTTACTGGGAAGGGAGAGGCTCCTCTATCCCCCGTGTTTTAAATATTTAGTCCTGCTTTTAGGCAGTCCTAAGTGTGGGGCTAACGACCTGGGGCACCTCAGTAATGACTTTTATTTTGTAGCCATCTCTGTTCATTTGTAAGCGCAGACATGTCCTTACATTTCCAGGAGAGGTAGAAACTAGAGGAGTTTTTAAGTTTCAAAGCTTCCCTTTACAGCCGAGTACTTGTGAGGTAATTTACAGATGACAGCATGATCCATAAATGTCAAGCCGGCATAATTATCGCAGCATCTCCAGTTTGAAAGACAAATCCTCAGCTTAGGCCTGTTTCATTAAAAAGGCACACCACCTTCCATGAAGGGATCGATTCCCATTTTGGTGTGGGCAGTAGTGTTCATTGTGTGCTGTTGTTTATAGGGTGAGTCCACTCTCATGAAAGGTCACCACAAACCTGGGGGAGGGGAGTGATTAGATTATGCTGTAGTATTTTTCTTCTTCTTCTGAAGAGGGTGAAACTCTGTAGGCAACGTGTTAAACTCATTCCTTGAAACTGTGATGCAAAACTCAAGGTCTAGATATTTATGATGTACCACGCAGGGCACTCAGAGTTCCATAGTTACAAGGAATTCACAGGTCAAATTAGAAAGGTGGCAGTTATGGTACTTTTAACTATTATTAGTTATTATTATTAATTTAACCTTGGGATATAGGCTTGTAAAAATGACATATAAAGCAGACCAACACACATTCAAGGAGATATATACCCTTTATTAAAATATAAAGAAAGCAAGAGATTAGGAGTGCTTTACAAAATGCTCCAGGCTTAATGCAACCCTGCAGTTCCATGTTCCTTGACTCTGAGAGCAGCTGGCCAGCAAGCTGCTGGGGTCTACCCATCTCCCCTCCCTTGCAGTTGGATTATAAGCATGCACCACCATGCCCGAATCATACTAATGGATCGCACTTTGGACTCTGTTGGTTGTCCCTACTCATGCTTTATTGACTAAGCACTTCCCCAGGCCCCAGAAATTTCTTTATGAAGGGAAAGGAAAGTCCAGCATGGAAAAGGAAAACCACTTTCTGAAAATAAACACACACACAAGTTGAAAGAGTTGAATAGATTTCTGAATTGCTTTGCTTGGACTGTCGTGTCAAAAGTCACATGTTCCGTTGATACACAAAACAAATTGATTTCCTCAAATTCTGGAAGCTGGGCATCCAAGACCATGGCAATGGCAGGGTTTCTTTATCTTCAAAGCCACCCTCTATAACTCACATGTACAGGCCTTCTTTGCCTGTGTCTTCCCAGGTTTTCTCTCCCTTCTCTCTCTCTCTCTCTCTCTCTCTCTCTCTCTCTCTCTCTCTCTCTCTCTCTCTCTCTCTCTCTCTCTGTGTGTGTGTGTGTGTGTGATCTGTTTACAAGGATGCCAGCCATATTGGATTTGGGACCACTTCAATGTCTTGTTTTAAATTGGTTACTTCTTTCAAAGACTCATATAAAGCTGCATTCTGACATCCTGGAGCTTATCGCTTAGTACATAACAATTTCTGGACTCAAAGCCTAGAAATGTTTTGTCAATCGATCAGCAGTGTTCCATTTTGTCATACTAAAGAATGAGAGCCCTTCCCTATAACTGCCTTTAACGCAGCCTACTGAGATTGACAGAATGTTCTCGGTTAGGTGGATCAGAGGTTCTTCCTCATGCATTTCATCTCAGATCCAGAGCATATGGCATTGAATTAATGAATTTATGAGATGTATTGCCCTTTTCATTTTCTAAGAAGCAACACATTCTAAAAGGAGTTTTAAGAAATTAAACACTGGATCACAGCTTTATCTGATATTATCTAAGAATGTGACATTAACCCTCAGTGGCTTAACAAAACATGAATATGGAAATCTCACTATAACCTGCTCACTGCTATGAGCAACCATGAGCATGTTTTCTTCTGCTTTGTTCAAGTGGGAGGTTCTCTATTTACATATTTTCCCAAGTTAAAATCCTCAAAACATCATACAGCAGAAATCACTACAAAAACCTTCGTACAGCTCAGTATTCAGCCAGACTATGTGGTTAACTTTGGGAGCCAGTATTCAAACACTGACATGCATACCTTTCTAAGAAAATTATTTCTCTCAAACTTTTGCGTGCTTTGGACTGAATAAGGAATCCAAAAATAAAGGAATACCAGTGAATATGTTGAATATTATCCTTCTGAGTCTGATTTTCCTCCACTCAAAAGTATTTAATCTCAATTAAATTAGTGTTCCATCACCCATAACATGAAATCTTTCCAGACCTACTTTTTAAAAAAAAAAAAAGATTTATTTTATTTCAAATTATGTGTCTGTGTGAGAGTATATGCATACAAGTGAAGGTGCCTATGGAGGTCAGAGAGAGTATCAGATCTCCTAGAGCTGGAGTTATAGACAGTTGTTAGTTAGGTGCCTGTCTTAGGGTTTTTATTGCTGTGAAGAGACATCATGACCATGGCAACTTTTATTTAAAAAAAGTATTTAGTTAGGGTGGTTCACTCACAGTTTCAGAGGTGTAGTCCAGTATCACCATGAAGGGAAGCATGGCAGTAAGCAGGCAGACACCGTGCTGGCTACATCTTGACCAGAAGGCAGCAGGAAGTCAACTGACTCTATGGGCAGTATCCTGAGCATAGGAAACAATTACATTCAAACTACCACATTCTACTCCCTGGCCCCATACACTTGTAACAATATTGTAATGCAAAATGCATTTAGTCCAACTTCAAAAGTCCCCATAGTCTAGTATAGTTTCAACAATGTTTAAAAAGTCCAAAGTTCAAAGTCTTCTGAGATTCATGCAGTCTCTTAATTGTAATCCCCTATAAAATCAAAATCAAAAAGCAGATCATATACTTCCAACATATAATAGCACAGGATATATATTACCATTCCAAAACATAGGGAAGGGAGCATAGTGAGGAAATACTGGAGAAAATAAAGACCGAAAATAAGCTGGGCAAACTCTAAACTCTGCACCTTCATGTCTAATGTCAAAATGTTCTTCAGATCTCCAACTCTGTTCAGCTTTATTGACTGCAACATACTTCTTTCTCTTGGGCTGGTTTCACTCCCTGTTTGCAGCTCTCATTGGCAGGTATCCCATGATTCTGGCATCTCTAACATCTTGGGGTCTCCAAGGCAATCCAGGCTTCAACTTCACAGCTTCATGCAATGACCTCTCTCTTAGACCTCCATTCAGGGACACCCCTGACACATGCCTTGCTTCAGTGGCTTTCTTTATGCACTGAGTCAAATTCCATAACCCATTTATTCTATCCACAGCTCTAAAGCCAGAACCATGTGGACTATGCTGCCAATTTCTGCTATTTCCTGGGGCTGGAACATGGCCCCCTTGTTTAATTATATCTTCACCAGCTTTTTGTCTTTCACTGCCTAAGCTTGTCTGTCCTGAAAGTTTCTCTGTAGACCAGGCTGGCCTCAGACTCAGAGATCTGCCAGCCTCTGCCTTCCCAGTGCTGGGATTAAAGGCATGCACCACCACACCTGGTTCTAAGCTTTTCTTTAATTCCTTTTCACAAGTTGGAAACTTAGCTGGATGGGATCTTGCCTAAGGTCACCATTTCCTTTATTCTATTTCTTAATCTGCTTATCTCCTTGAACACAGGATTTAGTTCCATTTCACTTTTTTGGTGCTCCTTTTCTCCTTAAAATTTACATTTTGTAATTCACCCTTCTCAGCTTGCTCCTTTTCATTATAAATCTTCATTAGAGTTATGACTAATAGCCACATGATAGAGTCTATACTGGGCTGTTTTGAGATTTCTTTTGACAATGGAATTAGTCCAAAACTCTTCACTTTAGTCTCAGGCAAACTCTTTGGACAAGTGCAAAAGGCAGCCGCATCCTACACCAAAATATCACAAGAACCATCTCTAGGCAACGTACTAAAATTCTTCTCTGAAAGCACTTGAGCGAGCCCCTGGCATTTCAAATAACTCTTAGCACTTCTTTCTTCCTTTCTGCACTAGTACGACCCATTAAGCAGTGCTTAAAGCACTCCACTGCTTTCATAACCCAAAGTACCAACGTCCAAGTTCCTCCAAACAAACACGTGGTCAGGCCTATCATAGCAATACTCCAGTCTCTGGTACTAACTTCTGTCTTAGTTAGGGTTTTTATTGCTGCGAAGAGACACCGTGACCACGGCAACTCTTATAAAGGAAAACATTTCATTGGAGTGACTTGCTTACAGTTTCAGAGGTTCAGTCCAGGATCATCATAATGGGGAACACGGCGGTGTGCAGGCAGATATGGTGCCAGCTACATCTTGACCGGAAGGCAACAGGAAGTCAACTGACTCACTGGGTGGTATCCTGAGCATATGCAACCTCTAACCCTGTCCCCACAGTGACACACTTCCTCCAACAAGGCCATACCTACTCCAACAACGCCACATCTCCTCGTAGTCCCCTCCCTGTGAGAATATGGGGGTCAATTACATTCAAACTACCACAGTGCCTGACACAGATGCTGGGAACCAAGCTCAGGTTCGGGCTCTTAAAGGGATGCTGAACCATCTTGTTCACCTCTCAGGTCCTCTTTTCAAGAATCCTCCACTTCCTGTCTCTCCACTTTCCTACTTGCCCTTTAATGCTTCATTAAAACAGAGTGGGCTTTAACTCTTACCTGGTAGTGCTTGTAAAACCTTAGCAACCAGGCTTGTATGATTAGAGACTGATTTGCAGCATTTGCCAATTTTTTTATACTGTAAATACTACCATTGTGGTCATTTTTAAAGTTATTCACACAAAGTCAAGTGTTGTGTAAACTTAGCATTTGGATCCAACTTACCATAGGTTCACATCCCAACAGGGTAGTATTATCTCATGGCTTCAAGTGTACAGTTTCCCTGAACAGAGCCATGCTCCTCCTGGATCTGCGGAGCTCCCATCTGCCCTTCGAAATCTAAGCACTGACGGCCTTTCCTGTGGGCTTCTGTCTCCCTGTCTTGGGCTTCTCCTCAGCAGTACAAGTGCTATGGCATCGGCTTCATCATCACAGTCTTTAATGTATCTGCTTCCCAACTAGACTCTTCAACTACATAATTTTACTCAAATTTGCATGTGAAAAAATTTGATGCTAAGAGCCAAATAGTGTGTAGAAACATAATCAATACCCCATTTTAAAAAGTATCTCAGTAGATCTGAGAATAGATAGCTTACTCTAAAGCTTTTATTTACCTTCCTTTGACAGTGGACAAATCATATAGGCTCTACGAGCCCACATTCTTCTCTGCAGAGTGGATATAATAAAATGTAACCTCATAACACTGCTGCAAGAGAGCGTAGCCCAGACCCAGTCAGTGACTGCTAATAGCTTACATCGTGAGGGAGATACTTTGGGCAAGGGATAAGGTAGGATGTATCTTCTGTAGACATCCCTCTAGAGTGAGGCAGCTTTGTTGCTATGTGTGAAGTAGAGTAAACTTTGTTTTTGTGTTTTTTTTTTTAACATGAAGCCTTACATAGAACTCCTAGTCTCAAACATCCTCATGCCTCAGCCTCCAGAGTAGATGGAGCCACAGGTATGCACCACTATTTGCTATAAGTCTGTATTCTTAACATGTAATCTACTTTATTGTTCTATCCTGATGCCTGCTCATTTAAAAAAGAATTCCTATTAAAATGTCAAATTAGGGCAAGTGTGATGTCTCAGCAGGTTTAAACATTGTTGCTGCCAAGCCTGAACCACATGTTGGGAGAAAGGAACAACCTCCATAACGTTGTCTTTTGACCTTCATGTGTTTGCCTTGGCAGTGTACACACACACACACACACACACACACACACACACACACACACACACACGCAAAACTCAAACTAGATTTTGAACATTTTTTTCTCGTAGTAAGAATTTCATAATGCTGGTTGCATTATGTTTTAATTCTCTTTTCTGCTATCGTTCTTTCAGCCTTTGCATGCAAGACTCCTTCCCACTGACTGTCCAGCCCTGTGTGATGCCAAAGGACTGTGAGACTTCTGAGTGGTCCCCCTGGAGCCCCTGCTCCAAGACTTGCCGTTCTGGGAGTCTCTCACCCGGAGTCAGGAGCAGGAGCCGGAACGTGAAGCACATTGCTATTGGAGGTGGCCAGGAATGCCCAGAACTTCTTGAGAAAGAGACCTGCATTGCTGAAGGGGAACTTCTGCAGCCCTGTCCCAGGTATTTCACTTTTGAATGTTTTTAATAGCTATAACTTCCTTTTAAGTATAGGACTCCTTTAATTGGCAATGCAGGGCGGCGGCTTAAGAGCAGGGCCTTCTGTGAAGGATCTCACCATTTAAGTTCTGTTTCTACAGCATTGGCCTTCCATGATTTCCAAAAGTGCCTTAGTTTCCTCATCCTATGTTGCTGTTTACTTCCTTTAGC
>CABHPH010161657.1:0-44934 GCA_902168325.1 Peromyscus nudipes | reverse complement strand
TCCTACCTGAGACAGGGTTTAATTCCCACTGTATATGTCACATGAGCTGACCCATGAGGATTTTTTCAACTCTGTCACCCACCTTCATCTCATAGATTGGTATACTTATTTATTTTATATATCTTTTAAATATCATTCATATATTTTATATTTCTTGATAAATATGAGGCAATTTACCAAAGGCAGAAACTTACCATACATACTTTTGAGAAGCACTGAGTCTAGGGCTCTGCACAAAGATGACATCTAAACCATGCATATTGACGACTAGCTGAAAAAGTGCATAAGAATGTGCCATCATTTCTAAACATGGTTTCATAGAGATCATAATATCCCTCTGATGATCCCTCTCTCTGCTGTCTGATAATACACAGTATACCCACATGTTCTATGCCAACCATCAGAGGTTTTATAGTCAGAGATCAAAAGACTTAATTTATTCAAAAACTCAAATGATTTTTCAGGATAAATTTGTTCTGAATAATTGTTAGTTTTGAATAGTATTTATAACAATAGATTGCTCTGCCCTCCATAATTTTTCTTCTTACTGAAAAATATTATGAAACTATAACTTGAGAATATATTGTGAAATGAATCAGAAACTCACTAGATGAGTTTGAAGATGTTGGGTCTTTCATCCCACGGGAATTGTAAAATAGAAATATGATCTTGGGTGAGATTCAAAATACTGTGACCTTATATCATATTTTAAAGTGTGGTGAAAGATTCATCTATTCATTTAGTAAGTTAACTGCTTATTACATATCAAATATTATGTTTCTGTGTGTATTATGTAGACCCTGGGCAAGTCAAAAGTGGTAGAATATATGGCCATAGATTGTAGTAAGTGACTGAAGAATTTGAAAAGTATAAAACTTCAGTAACTAAGCTACTGCCTTCACATAGACACCAATTTCTTACATGTTGGCACAATGTTGGGTCCCCAGGGGAGAATATTGGTGACTATTGTGTTGTATGCTAACCACAAACTTGGAGTTTTATACTGTTTGCAATTTAGTAGAAAAATAGTTGACTTTTCATCCCCTTTAACTGTGTGCACAACTTGGATGAATTCACTTCCTTTTGGATCCCTGAAACCATTTCCTAGAACAAGTTTTTGAGAGGAAGGACGTTTTGGAATTAGATTACAAATAAGTGAGGTGCTGAAAAAGTGAAGAAACACAGCAATAGTGTTTGTATAGACTGTTGGCACCATGGACCTCAGGGCACCTGAGTGACTATGAAAGTTGTACATCGGATTTTTTTCTGTCAAAGGACAGAACAGCAGGGACATTTGTTCCTTGACTCTTTCCTCTCACTGTGAGACAGCCATCTCTGTCACTTTGGGGCAGCTGTACCTGTGGGCTAAGGAGTACTTGAAATAAGAAACTTCTAGTTTCAAGCAGACTCAGATGTGGATTTGGGGTGTGTGGATTAGCATCTTAGTGACCTTCTGTAATTTTAACAAAATACCAGATAAAATATCTTTAAAACTGAAAGATTTATTTTGGCTCATGATTTTAGGGATTGCAGCCTGAGTTCTGCTGAATTCACTGCTTCTGGCATGTGGAAGTGGAAAAAGTCACAGAAAGGGAGCATGAGACAGAAGATGAAGGTCATCTCATGGAGAGAGAGAGAGAGAGAGAGAGAGAGAGAGAGAGAGAGAGAGAGAGAGAGAAATCATAAAAGGGACCAGGAAAAGTGACATACCCTTCAAAAGCAAGCACTTAGTGACCACTTACTTCTTCCAACCATATCCTAACTTCTAGTAGCTCAGTTCAGCTAAACAATCATCAATAGATTAATTTGTTGATGAAATTAACACACCACTAACTGAGAATTAAGTCATTGACACTCAAACCTGGGGTGAAAGTGGGTGTGGCATTTCCCATAAAAGTTGAGTAATGAATAAGCTCTGCTTTAATAATCCTGTTCTTGAGGTCCTGATTAATAACATAAAACATAATTTATACCTTGTGGCACAGATGTGGGCATTAACGTTTTATCATACCCAATGTTATTAAGAAGGAAGATTGATTTGTACTGGTTTAGAGTGGAGGAATAGAGGGATGAAAATACGCAACAGTTTATCTGCACATAAATCCTGTGACCTGGGAAGCAGAAGTTGAGTTACAAATCTGTCTTGTCTTTGTAGGTTCCTTTAAGTGGGAACCAAGAGAAGAATTTGATGAAGATGATGAAAAAGACTGAGTAAACGAGTTGGGGTCCATCATAAATGTTTATTTAACTCAGGGACTTCAAAGGAATTTATTCAATAAACAAGTTAGGTGAATCAACATCTCTCATCCATATCAGAATCATAGCGTAGGGGCACTAAGTTGAGTTTTGGGATATTTGCTAACCTAAGTCTGACATCGACTTGAGAAGCTTTGTCAAGCCAAGTTTAAGCTACAGAAATACCTTTCACATCCTGGAGCAGGAGGGTCCATCAAATGAGGTAAGTGAAGGTCAGTGGTTCTTAAATTTGAATATCCAACAGATTGACCTGGAGAGCTTTGGAAAATGTAGTGGTTTCAGTGCGAATGTGCCCCATATGCTTGGATGTTTGAACATTTGTCTCCAGTTGGTGGCACTGTTTGGGAGACTTAGGAGGGACTTATGTGCTGGAGAAAGCATGTCACTAGGGGAGGGCTTTGAGTGTTTATAGTCTTGCCCCACTTCTAGGTCAAGATATGAGCACTCAGCTTCCTGCTCCAGCCACAAGGCCAGCCTGCTGCCGTGCTTCCCCACCACGAAGGAAACTTTTTCCTCTAGACCTGTAATCATAAGCCCAAATAAACCCTTCCTTCTATGAGTTGCTTTAACACTGTTGCTTTATAGCAGCAATACAAAATAACTAATGTGGTGATATTTAATTGTGCTGAAATGTGATTTTATTTGTAAGTTAATAAATAAAGTTTACCTGGAGATCAGAGGTCACATATCGAGCCATAAGCAGAGCCAAGCGGTAGTAGCACACGCCCTTAATCCGATCACATGGCAGGCAGAGTCTCTGTGTGGTCAAGGACACAGCCAAGATTGGTGACATGAGCCTTTAATCCCATTACCAACCATAGAGACCTGGAGGTCTGTATAGACAGGCGGTGACGAGGAAGTCATGTGGCTGGGTTTAGAGCCAATGAGAAGGCAGAACAGAAAAGCAATAAAAACACAAGTCAGATAGGAAGAAACTCTCTGGGTAGTGATGGTGGTGAGGTGGTAAGATATGGTAGCCATGGCTCTTCGCTAGTTCTCTGAGCTCTTTGGCTATTACCTTTATATTTGGCTCTGTGTTTCTTATTTAATAGGACTATTTAGAAATTTGACTACACACTAACAGAGAAAACAGATTATCTGTGTCTTCTGTGAGTTTCTGATTTGATAGGTCTGGAAGAGCACCTATGAATTGGCACTGTCTACACTGCTCCAAACAATGCTGATTCCCAACAATAATGATGAGACAGCTAAAGCTTTAAACAGACCAAAAATAGTGTTCAATTATAAATTTACTTAAATGTCTACAGTTCTCTGCCATCAGAAAAAAAAATGCGTCTATATGGAGAGAACATAAATCATTTGATTCGGAACTGGGAAGCAAGGACAAATGGTGAAGCAGTAGTTCCTTCAAGCTCTCAACTGGATCTTATGTTCACCATCATGTTATGGTCTGTGAACGTTGTTTCCAACTCCAAATTCAAGGTCAACCTAGAAGCCCCTTTTAGAGTTTTGCAAATATAAATTATCTCTCTGTTCTTGCATCTCCTACTTCTTACTGCCCTGAGGTAAGACTCTTTTATTCAAGTAGAAGATGATGTATTGTAGGTTTCCTGGGAATAGTATTTCTGAAGAAAGAAATTCCTCAATAATTCTAAAAATGCTGAGGAAGAATTAGCCCAGAGTGATACATGTGGGACCACAAAATTGACCAAAGCAGAAGTCTTTGAAGTCATCAGTCTTTCTGGGTGAGGTTAAGACACAGCCTAGCAGAACTTCAATCTGGAGAAATATTTATACTAGTTGAAGCTTGTCAAGCAATATTAAGATGACTGTTACTTCTCTCTCTCTCTCTCTCTCTCTCTCTCTCTCTCTCTCTCTCTCTCTCTCTCTCATTTTCTGAGACAGGGTTTCTCTGTGTAGTTTTGGTGCCTGTCCTGGATCTTGGTCTGTAGACCAGGCTGACTTCCAACTCACAGAGATCTGCCTGGCTCTGCCTCCTGAGTGTTGGGATTAAAGGTGTGCGCCACCACCACCACCACCACCACCACCACCACCACCACCACCACCACCACCACCACCACCAGGCTAACTGGTACTTTTCTAATTGTGGAAATTCTGCAAGGACTCTTCCATGTTTCCATTTAAACAATGATATCCAGCATTAAATTTATTAAATTTAACATGGTGATGCACAGAGTTCCAAGAAGAATGCATAAGTGGGAAGTAAAAAAAGAGCATTCACTGGAAGATAAGGATGATTCCTAGTGGCTACATTCTCCAGATATGTGGTGGTCTTGCTCAGGCATCCTGACACCACTTTAATAATATTAATGCTGCATCTGGACATACATTTAGATATCATATCGTGGGAAAGCAAACAGTGAAGCTGGCGAAGACTTTCCACCTGCAAGTGTAGACAAGATGGTTCAAGCACAGGAATCTGGACCTTGATGAGCATCAAAGCGGAGAATCAAGACCATGTGAGGCACTGAAGTCATTCAGCTCCAGCAGTATCCCCTTTAAGACATAAAACAGCTGTCAGTCCTGTGTTCCCCAGATTCAGAGAGGAGCCTAGGTTACAGGCTCACAGGTGGACTAAACTTCACCCAAGTATCTTTTCAAAATCTAGTAGATTTCCTCAGTACAGAGCACCACCCAATTAGAGAATTAAGTCACAAAGGATATTCAAATATTTGTTCCAGACCTGTGCCAAAAAGGAAATTCAAAAGGGGTGGGGGTAAGAAGGATGGGATTAGGAATAGCATGTGTTTGAAGTTCATTTGCATAACAAGGAAATTGACTCAACTGCATCTCTCACACATGTAAACTGGAACAACAGCTGTATTAAAATTGCACAGTCTGAGGCTCTGATTTTACTCTGCTAGAGTTTACCTCTGGACCTACCTTGCTTATGAAAGTTCTCTTGAAAGATTATTTTGTACACTGGTAGAAGGCAGTATTAAAGAATTGCCTTTATTCCCTTCCGGGAAAGAATTCTCTGAACACTAAAAATTCAATCCTACATGAAATGGTTTGTTATTTGAACTTTGTCTCACCTGTCCCAGGAAACATTCCAAAAGAAAGCTGCTTTGTCATCACCCCACCTATCTCTCTCTCTCTCTCTCTCTCTCTCTCTGTGTGTGTGTGTGTGTGTGTCTGTGTGTGTGTCTGTGTCTGTGTATGCTTGTATGATTGCACCTGTGCATGCACATGTCTAGCAAAAAGCAGAGAAGAAAGCAAACTGGACACCTTTTTGGATTTGTTGTTGTTGTTGTTATCGTTGTTCATTTGTTTCTTTGAGTTTATTTTATTCAAGTGAACAGAAAAATGACTTTTTTTTTAAGCTGAAAGTCTAGGATCCCAGTCAGGTTCCACAGACCCTTCTTAATCGTGGTACGATTCCCAAACAATGCTCTAAGTGTAAATGACAGATAACAAAAGTTACAGAACAAAGGATCCTAACCCAAGACCAAAGAGAGAAGGAAAGGAAACAGCCATACTCAATGATAGGGACTTAGGCACACCTACCTGGGTGCCTGCCTGTGTCTCTGACTTTCGCTTCTCTATTAATAAATAATACCTACATTGTGGGATATTGTGAGACAGAACTGAGAGAAGCCATGGAAATTATTGTGCTCAACTCCCAATATCTAAGCATTCAATAAACACAGGCTGCTGTTGACACAGAGTAAACACACATGCCCCTGGCAAATATAATCGAAATATAGTCTCTGAACTTGACATGCTACTCAGTGTATGTGAGAAATCAGCCAGCGTTAAAAGGCTAAGCAAGATATTCTTGAATGTCATTAGGAGGCTTAAATAAAGTAAGATGCCCATGTATGCCATCATATATAATGTATACTTTTACTTTCAGCAATTTGTAACAATTTATTAAGGCAATCTCTCACCTTGTGTTTGTACCTAAAGTTAATCATCATATTAAAAAATAATTTTAGCATGAATATAAAATTCACAGAGAGGAAAATAATAAATGGATAGTAAACATGGAACAGGGTCCAACAGAGAACATAAATTAAAACAATGGTTCCATTTTCCTATTTTAAAATATAACAATTTGAGTGTGGCAGGGTCTTGCTATGTGGCCCAGACAGGCCTTAAATTACTCATCCTCTTGCTTTTGACTCCTGGGTACTGGGATTGCAAGAGGGTACCCCCACACCCAGATAACAACACTTTTTTTTTATCTTTTAAGAGTAAGTCCTAGTGATGCTAAGGACTCATTAGAAAAAAGCACTTTGATTATTCATTACTGGTGGTGTGGATTGCAGTGGGTCCTTTGAAAAGTCACCTGGTAACGTACACTAAGAGCATTAAATGTTCCAAAGATCCTAGTCAATGATTTCATCTTTAAGACTAGTGCACAGAAATAAATTCACACATAGAGAAAAGCGTATGACTGTGTTTCTGCTTGCTGTTTTTCCAATAACAAATAACAGAAAATAAACCCAGTAGTTAATAGAGTTGGAATAGTGACTTCTATATCTACTCTGGAGAAACTGCCAATGAAACAGTCCAGAGCTATTAAAAACAATGGCAATAGCTTTAAATAACATAGTAAAAATCTTATGTTAAAAGATAAAAGCCTGAGGTAAAATTATATGCAATTGTTTAAACAGTAAGTGTACAGTATATAAAGTAACTTATTAAGAATGAAAAGAAAACCTTGATTTAATGGTGAGTATCTGAAGACACTTAATTCTTACAGTATTGTAAACTTCCTTTTACAAAAGCATGGCTTTTCAGAATACTGATAAAAAGCCCTATGAAATTTTTATTTCATTCAGCAAATCCTTTACTGCAGGGACCAGCAAATGATAATCTAGAGGTATAATCTTGCATGTTGTCTGCTTTGGGAATGATTTTAAAAGACAGAGCAGTGTTTATTCATTTTTTTCCCCAGCTAACAATACTTTTTATCTTTTCATTAAGTCCTGGTGATGCTAATGACTCATAAAAATAAGCTTGATTACTCATTGCTAATGGTGTGGATTGCAGTGGGTCCTGTGGAAAATCACTTCGTAATATATACTAAGAGCATTAAATGTTACCAATAACCTTACTGAGTACTTCATTTTTAAGACTAGTGCATGGAAATAAGTTAACCTATAGAGAAGAACATATGACAGTGCTTCAGTTTGCTATTTTCTCAATAACTAATGACAGAAAATAACCTCACTAGTTAATAGAGGTGAAAGGGTTAATTAATTTATTCCCTTGCTGCAAGGTGTTCCCTTCCCACTGAAGCGACTTAAGGAAGGACGGATGTATTTTAGTTCACTCTTCAGCATGCAATCGACCATGGCAGGGAAGTTCCGGCAGCAGGCGCTTGAGGCAGCCAGTCACATTACATCCAGACAGGAAGCAAGAGAGTAACAAATGCTGGGGCTCGGCCCACTTTCTCCCTTTCATACAGTTCAGCATCCCAGCCAGAGAAGGTTGTCACTCACAGTGGGCAGATCTCCCACACTGTGTCAGAGGCTGGCGGGGTGGTGGTGGTGGTGGCTAAAGTCATATTAACTCTAAATGTAAACACTTACTGTTTGACTCATTTTTAAAATTATTATTAAGAAATTTTTTATTCATTTTAAATATCAATCACAGATCCCCCTCTTCTCTCCTCCCACCCTTCCAGCCTTCTCCCCCCCAACAACCCACCCCCAGTTCCCTCCTGCAAAAAGGTAAGGACACCATGATAGAGGGAGACATCATGGGGATAGGGAGAAACCAGGTGCTAGGGAAGTTCCCAGGACTCCACAAGGATGACCCCAGCTTAGACTACTAGCTATAGTGGAGAGGGTGCCTGAACTGACTTACCCCAGTAATCAGATTGGTGATTACCCTAACTGTCATAGAGCCTTTCTCCAGTAACTGATGGAAGCAGATTCAAAGATCTACTGTTTGACTCTTAAGGAAAAAAAATATGTTACCTTTTGATTTAAAATATCACACTCTGAAAAGTTGACCTAAGAAAGTTAACATCATTCAAATTATGGAAAAATTTCAACATCCCACTATAAAACATCTCTCAAATACTAAAATTATTGTGATTTGAGGATTCCTAATTTTACAACTTCTTTACAAATAACTCTAGAGATCTCCATTTGTAACAGACCACTGGCAATATGTTATTAAATATAGCTTGACTTTACGTAGAGGTCAAATGAAGAACGCCTTAGATGGAGGGCTATTTTCACTGCAAGACAAGACTAATGTAAAATGATCTTGCTGGGCATCTGGATCCCTTTGGGGGTGGCATTAAACCTGATAAAGGACAAACACTGGGCAAGCAAACTGTTGGAAGCAACCACTGGGCTTGTGTAGCCCTGAGTCGCTTTCAACTGAAGTCTAGGCAGGGTGAGTAAAAAACTAGTCTCTGGTGCAAGGTAAGAGCCAAAAGGTCATGTGTGGTAGTAAACAAGTCATTAATGTAGGGTATACCACTACCACTTTAGTCTACATATTCTGTTTACCAAGGAATAGGGATGAATAACTCACTCTTCGCTAAGTCTGTTCACTCCATGGATACTTTTGTTTGTAAATGATAAAGAGTGTACACACACACACACACACACACACACACACACACACACACACACACCCTTATGCACTTTATTGGGAAGAGCTTTCTGTTTCATTTGTAGTGATTTAGTCCATGTTAAATCTCATCATTTCTTTCCTCCTTATACCTTAGTCTGTGGGTCTGACACTGAAACCTGGGGGTAGTCGGGGAAAGGATAAAAATGTTCTTCCTCAGCTGGTGTCTCTGTGTCTTGGACAGCAGCAACTGGTCTCACAGCCTTACTTAGGTAGATCTGATGTTGGCCATGGTGGTGGTGGAAATGGGGTTTTGAGAGAACTTTCCCAGGCCTTTGCTTCCACAGACATCCAATGTATGATGTAAAAGTTACTTTCTTTAATTCCTTGAGCCTCCCTATTGTATGCATGTCTACCAAGCCCCAATGTTGTGGTCCTCTGACTAACTCATTATCACAGGTAGATATATGTATTCAAGCTTCTACTTAGCTTCTCTTCAACACCCTCCTCTCTCTCTCTCTCTCTCTCTCTCTCTCTCTCTCTCTCTCTCTCTCTCTCTCTTCTCTCTCTCCCCCTGTATGATTATGGTACATGTGATTATGCTTGTGTTGCATGCCTATGTGAGCACTTGTCTGTACAGGTGGACTCACTTATGCATGCATACACATGTCAGAAGAGGATTCTGGGTGTCCTGCTCTATCATGCTTTGCATTCAGTCTCTCATTGAACCTGAAGCTTGTTGTTTTCAACTAGGATAGCTGGCCAATATACCTAGGGGGTCCTCTCCTATCTTCAGATACCACCCTTCGCCACCAGCACTGGGGTTAGAGGCACATGTGGCCATGTTCAGCTTTTTTTTTTTAATGTGGGTACTAGAGAACTGGATTCAGGTCCTCATACTTTTGCTTCAAGTACTTGTGCCCATTATGTAGTCATTCCAAACCCTATCAGCTCTTCTTTTAGCTGAGGATACCACTTATCTTTGTCTCAACAATGGGGATTCAGTTTGTGGCTTTTTGTTCTGTCTCTCCCTTTTCCCTTTCCCCTGCACAGGTAGACACTAGTGAAGAGCAAGTTATCTATCCCAGCATCTGTTAGGTAGACCTTAGCTGCCACCTCCTTCTCTAGGATGCAGAAGAGTATCAGAAAACTTTACTGTCCTTATACCAACCCTAACAACTTCTAACCTTGAAAGTTTTTCTCTTCTTTATACACATCACTTAGAGTGATATGGTTGATTGGTATAGAGAGGAGTGGAAGACTTGGCTGCCTAATAAATGACTAGGGACAAAGTGCTCACTAGTTTTAACTATCAACTTAGCATACTCTAGAATCATCTGGAAGAAAGTCTTAATGAGGGACAATCTAGATCACACTGGTGTGTGGGGAAAGGTCTGTGGGGGAATTGTCCTGATTGCTAATGATTGAAGAAATACCTAGCCCATTTTTTTGGGGGGACACCATTCCCTATGTATGTGTTTGTGAAAAGTACAAAAAAAAGAGAAAACTAGCTGAGATCAATAGTGCTCAGAGATATTTGTTTCTTTCTGCTCTTCACTACAGATGTGATATGACCTGCTTCAAGCCTTGACTTCCTCTCAATGATGGCTGTAACCTAGAATTCAAAGCCAAAGGAGCCCTTTCTCCCCTAAGTTGTTTGTTTTCAAGGTACTATTACCATAGCAACAGAAATAAAACTAGAGCATGATATTTCTATGGTTCCATGTGGCCTTGTATAGATGGGAAGGCACTAGTTATGTCTTACATTTGGTTTTGTCCTCTACTCACAATTTTGGATCAATGAGCAAAGCCCTACTTCCAGTGTGTTACACTGTCATTGACTAATATCAAGTGAGTTAACATGAATGGAAAGAAGTCTGCTCCTGCAAACTGTTAACAATCCTCTTCATGGAAAAGTACCAGGAATACAACAGGCTTTGACAGAACCCACAGCTCAGCTTTATCCAGAGGAGTTCTACTATTCCCATGCCTTACTTCCCAATATATGAAATGCTTTCTTTAACATAGTATTCTCTCTCATTCATCCTACCATTCATTCAAACATCCAACTGTTACTAAGTGCCTGCTACTCTAGTTCTAGATTAAATGCATCTATTGGAAAGATGACTTAAAGTTTTATACAAATATTGCAATATGATTTAATGCTGGAGCTACATTAGATTTTAAAAACCATTTACACATTGCAGTGTCACCACTGATTAAACAGTGACTGAGCTTCATCTTGGGATCCTCTTCCTCCCTCATCCAGTCCCTGGCTCTGCCTTTCTCTCCTCATCTTCCTTTATTACTGCCTTCCCTCTTCTCCTTCTTTTAGCTGTGTGATTCTGAATGTCAAGAAGCAAGCTCTCCTTGAGGCACTAGTTGGGCTGACAGACAAGCAATGCAGAGTGGACTTGTTTAATTTGGCCAAACAACAATAGACTGTCTCCAAGAAGTGAGGGCCCACTGGTGTCAGGTTATGCTGGATTTGGTGAGAACCTTTGTGAAAACCTCTACCGGTCACAAGAGAATTCCAGAAAATCTATTTAGAAGTGTGAGTGTTGGAACTCAGCAACAACAGTTGAGTATGTCTGAGACTGGAAAATAAAGTTTCACACAAATCTAAATATAACTTCCTGCCGGGCAGGTAGAGACTTGCTTGCCAAGTCTTGATGCTTGTCAGGATCCAAAAAACCATGAAGAAAGCCAATGTTTTGACAATTAAAATTGCTTTTAAGATGAGAAAATTTGACTTCTTTAAGGGAAGACAGAGGCTGGAAGACTCAGCTAATTATCCCTCACCTCTAAACTTTCCAAACTTCAAATATAACAAACTCATCATTTACCTTAATATAAATAGAAACTAAACCAAGATAATAAAATTACCTCCTGTGCTCACAGCACACTTTCTCATGGAAAGACAACTTGGAGAATTTGCATTCGTCAAGACAACTTAAAAGAAGGTAAACAGGAGTAGTCAAAGGAAAGCCTCAGTTTGTCCAATTACAACCAACAAGCATTGCTAATATAAAAGTCTTCTCTTTTCTGTTACATGTATTTCAGAGAGAATCATCTTTGGAAGCAGGAAAAGATCTTTCTTCTCACTCTATCCCCTGAATCTGGTATAGAGTTTTGTAAATGAATGAAGCATTATTCAATTCCATGTCTACTGGAGGCCAAAGAACATCTTGTCTATTCTGAAAATAGCAAAGAGGCTGATGAGTATGAGATGTCCACACTGAGAAAGCAAATTGTAGGTAAGACATAGCACAGAGGATGAGGACAAAGTATGCTGCAGTTATCCATCAGTGATATTTGGTCCTCTAGTGAAGACAGCCAGGCTTATTTAGAGGTTGGGAAAGCAAAACTTTGGCATAATTTTGATTTTTGACAGCTCATTTTGGCTACATTGTTAAAGCAGGCTTTTTTTTTTAAGTCCTAAGGACTTAACTTCATTTTTCTCCACCTACACATCATTGAGTCTGGGAAGTACACCTACTCACTACTTCTTAGAAATTGTGAGTCCACTCTGGTTTGCATTCCTTTAGGGACTAATTAACTCAAGATCTCAAGTTCAAGCGTCACATGATTATAAAAGATTGTGAACATCCTAGATGACAATATCAAAATTATTCATACAAGTCAGACTTATAGAAGTCATGTGAAATGGACCACGATGTCTCTTGGCTTATTTAAATCATTTTATAGTTTGGACTCAATGGAGGTAATGAGACTGAATTACACAGTAGGTACACACACACACACACACACACACACACACACACATCAATCATAATTAAAATGCAAATTTAAAAAGAAGTTCCCTGTTTAATAAGAACTTTGAAGAGTATGGAAGTTATAAATACACATTAACCAGATTGGTTTTACTGAATTGAAGGCACTTTGAATGGATTTTACTATCAGTTATTTACTGACTACAGCTGATGTTTCAAAATCCATGATATCTTTTCATTTGAGACCATGTTATCACCTGACCCATCCACCTAGAATGTTCTGATGTTTGTCCAGTTACCTTTTCAAATTCTCTCCCTCAAAGAGAAAACTTCAAGTATTTATTTATTTTAAACTTGACAACTGCCTATGTACTTTAGGCAAGAGGCTTCTAAAATAATCTTGACAATTGCTTTTAGGTGTCTTTGCTGAACAAATACAAAGCAGGACATTCGTGTCTTAGACAATAAAGAATTATCCTCCTACTAGTGAGGGACCTCTGACTCGGCATCCTTTATGTGCAAAACAGCACATTAATTCAGGGAGAGTCCAGAAAGCAAATCTTTAGCCAGAAATTTTGAAGTATGTTAGGGATGTGAATATATTTATTATTATTCACAACACATATCTACTGATGCTGACTACACTTTCTTTTCTCAAGCATTCCAAACTACCCACACACACACAGATATATTTTCTCAATACAGTCTAGCTCCCTTGTGGTGGCCATACAGGGTTGTAACTCAGTAACTCTATCCTGAAGAGTGTGCTTTGGTTGCCTGCAGAAACAATGATTTCTCTGTTCAAATGAAGAAAGTATAATGAAGCATTGTCTGCAATACTAATTGGTAGGGAAAACATTTTGCCCTCATCAAGTCACTGGACTCAAAAATCAGAAAAAAAAATTGGAAATAGAAATGGAGAGGGAAAGTAGATGGCCAAAGGATCTGAAGTGTCCTGGGGAAAAACGTTTGCTATAAAGGGAAATATTTATCAGGAGTCTAAAATGAACACAATCTTTTGGTTGGTCCTACAATCTAGGAAAGATGAGGTCTAAAGAAGATGGAAGTTGAAGCCTAGACAAGTCTCATAGACATATCAATTTTGACTCAGTTAGCCAGGCACGTGCTAAATTATTTCCACAATAACAGTAGGTCAAGACAATTTTGAAAAATAAGCTTTGTGTAATCCTCTGGTGAGATGCTGAAACCAGTAGGCAAATGTAAGGCTTTAAATGGTACTTCCAACTATACTGAATATGGAGTAAAACTGAACTCATACCAAATTCTTTGTACCAAAACAGACCTCACTTCTCTTTTCATTCTTCCACTACCGTCACACAAAAAAATCTTACTGGGCAGTGATGGTGCACACATTTAATTCCAGCACCTAGCAGGCAGAGGCAGGCAATACCTATGAGTTCGAGGCCAGCCTGATCTACAGGGTGAGTTCCAGAACAGCCAAGGCTACACAGCGAAATCCTGTCTTGAAAAATTTATTCTGGAGAGTTTATTTGAAACACTATATGCTGATACAAGGAGAAAACAGCCTTGATCATTTTTCTTACAGGATTGTATAACCTTGGAACTTGCTAGAAATGCAGATTAGCAGGCCCTATCCTAGACTGAATCATAGAGTGAGTCTCAGTAATCCATGCTTTAGGTTGCAGTCTAGTTGGTCATGGTTTAAATTTGATAACCCTGGGGACTGAATACTACAGATAAAATGTTTTACTCATAAAAACCATCCAACAAGGAAAATACTTGGTCAGGCTTGAGTTTCCAAAACATTGGTTTTCCCTGGTGAAGAATGGACTGACAGTAGGTATACAGACACAACCTGGGGTAGCAGGGGGTGGGAGGGTAAGTCAAAGTAGCACAGAGCATCTGATTAACAATAGAGAAGAAAGAATAAGAGTACAAGAGTAAGAAAAAGGGTTAACAGAAAAGACGTGGTAGAGCTGAGGAGGTGTTTCATGGGCAAAGCACTTGCTGTGCCATGCGAGTGCCTAAGTTCATATCACCAAGACCCACGTAAAACTAGGTGCAGCAGGCTACGCGTTTGTAATCCCATCACTCCTACAGGGAGAGAGAAGGCAGAGGCAAGATAACCTCCAAAACCTTCTATGCTAGTACACTGTGTATGGGGCGGGGGGGGGGGGGGGGGGATGGGGTGGGGAACATCCTGTCTCTGATAATATGAAGGTCAAGGACGGACACCAGAGGTTGTCCTCCAACCACCACACATGCTCTCTGAAACACATGCCAACACTGACATAACCCAAGTGAATGTGAACATGCACACACATATGTGTACGTTCAGACAAGGATTTAAAGAAAAGACTATGATAGTCCAAGATATCAATGGTCATTGCTGAATGATAACAGAAAACAGAGTTGACGCAGAATACAGAAGAATTCAAGTTGACTTCTTCCACCCCCTTTCCACAATATGCATGATTTGAATAGTGGATTTTCAGGTAAAGGAAAGGAAAGTCCTTCAGCTAAGGAATCAGGTTCTGGTGAGGTTAAGCTGCCATTGTCACTCTGTCACCCACAGGGTGTTGTATATTTCGTACTCTAAGTGAGGCCCATGGAAGTAGGAAGAGATGCAGAGATGGATGTGGTGCTGTGCCATTCCCCAAAGACCTTTCCAGGTATCATGGAAAGCTGTGACAAGAAACAGACAGATACTTTATGCAGAGGGGAGCAGCCAATTGGAGACAATGCCTTCTTAAGCTGGTCTGTTGTTCCAATTTTGTTCCTTGCTATCTACGTGATCTTTCTCTCTGATTTTCAGAAGCGGGGTCAGTCTGTTGGTTCGCTAATGAACACCAGCATTTAGAGACCTCTCAGCGTTTATTAAGGCCACCAAGGGCACTTCAGGTCTGTGAGTATTACACGAAAACATATCTTAGGAGCCTACTTTGTACTCTCACTGTCCCACCCATTATGGAAATGAGGAATTAACAGAAAATGAATTTTGCTCAGTCACATAGATTATGTCTAGTCAAATGCAAATTCTCATTTGTATACCTGGTATTACATTTTTGGTAAAACAAACAAAAAAGGATGGTTTAGCATAGAGCAAAAATGTATTATTAATTTATAAATCATAGAGGAATCATCAGTAAAATACTCCAGGCACTTTAGATATTGTTTATTTGTCCAAAATACAATAATATTTCTTAGCGTGAAAAGATGACCATGATGAACAATAAAGAAAGAGAAAGTCAGATTATGGAGCATACTGTGTGAACAGTGTGTTCCTAAACTCTTATGTTTACCACTGGTATATTCAGATGATGCATCATTAATGAGTCTATTCTTTTTATACCGTTCTTATTTTTTTTACAGTAAGTACATAATATTCTTATAATCAAAAAATAAATAAATAAAACCATTGGTTCTTTAAAAAATCCATTTATGTATATGTGTACATGTCTGTGTCTGAATGAACGTATGATATATGCATATGAGTTCTTTCAAATTCCAGAAGAGGAGTTGCATCCTCTGGAGCTGGAGTTACAGGTGATTGAGAGCTGCTTCACATGTGTGCTGGGAATCGAACTCAGTACCTCTGGAAGAGCAGCGTTTTTAAATGCTGAGCCATCTCTCCATATCCTGCCCCTTTAACAATGAAATGCATTAATAAATGTCAACCCTGTTATAAAAATATATATAATCATATTATCTCACATAATTTGTGTGTTAAGTATGTAATGATAACAACGTTGTGAAGAAAAAATCCACATCAGTGAAAAACTACACAATATATAAAGCACTCTACTCCAAGTCATCTGTCTCCCTTAGGGGCAAACTATTTCACAGCTCTGTGAATTATAGATAAGTAGTAGTAAAGTGAATTTTTACTATAGACACAGAAACTTCCCCAGTTCCATGCAGTGAAGAATTTCCTCCCTTCCTCTAGAAGAGACTAATTTTTCCATCACTGTCAGATCTATGTCTGTGTTGGTTTGGAGACTGTCTCTGAGCTGGCCATAAATGGTTACCAGTCCTATCATTGGTGTATTGAGGTCTCTAGCACATAGTCACTTTCAGGCATGTATAAGAATTCATCTCTTACCATTTTCAAAAATCATCCTTCAACAATTATAATTTTAGCTAATATTTACTATAAACACCTAACCCTCTATTAAGTCTTTACTGGATTTACATGTCTTATAACATCCACACTTCCCAAATAATGGTCCAGTGTTAAATTTAGTGTAACTTATTCAAAGAGAAACAAGTGGTACATAGTAGAGTAGGATTAACATTCAGACTAAGATCCAATGCGTTCTTTGCTGTGTAATATCATGGCAATTATCCAGATGAGAACACTAAGACTTAGCAAGTTTAAAACACCTTTTTATTTTATTTTCACTCACTCAATAAATATTATGGACACCTACTACCAGGCATTCAGCTAGTCTTTGGAACAGAATAATAGGAGCACAAAGGTACTTAATTTTAGAATCTCATAATACTTGAGTGTTTGTCCCATGCTTGTGTGATTTGGGGACTTAGTTCCTTTAAATCTTTATTTTCATCAGGCTTTTTTTTTTTAATCAGTCAATTAGGACCATTTTGTGGATGGGAATCATAACTTCTAGTTTGTGTACTCTGATACCTTCTTGTATTCTTTACTGCCCAGTGATTCAAGTAAATACAAAATCAGTGACAGCATCTTACTCAGGCTCCCTTTGCTAATGCCATCTTCTCTCTTTTGAATGTACTTTGTTTGACTTCCCTATGGGGTGGATCCTTGTTCTACACCATAAAACTCTCCAGTGTTTAGAGCCTTCTTGGGTTCCACACCCCTGTCTGGACTTTATGGATTAGGACACTCTGCCTCTTGGGTTGTTTTAACTATTGAGTGGTACCTTGTGCTGAGACTTCTTTTGCATTTCTTTGTCTTTGTCTGTGGAATTGGCAACAGAAAGGCATCAGAGTTCTTTCACCTTTGCGGTCCCAGGGTACATTGTCCAGGAGTAGATGGAGGCACTGCATGTGCTGCCAAGCAATCATCTCTGTGTGATTTATGTAGCTTCTGCAACAATTTTAGCTTTCCTAACTATCCAAAGCTCTCTACATTCCCTGATCTTTGCATTTACTGATCCATCTCTCCAAACCACACCGCAAGCTAGTCTTTTGCTTTGTAATGCCACTGCTTCCTACTGATCTCCTTTAAGGTATCAGCTCTTCATGAAGCATTCCCCCATCCTGAGTCGTGATCCTTCTCTTCATTCTATTACCTTAAGCCTCTCCCATCCAATTGCTTTTAACCAAAGTGCAATTGCCTATTCTAATGTCTGAGTATATGCATATTGTTTTATAAATCCTGAAGCTACTGACTTCACTGCGGTATCGTGAGATCCTAACCTAGTTTAAACACATACAAATAAGTGCTTATTTCCATGCTTACAACTAATTGTCAAATGAAGGGAAAGACCAATTTCTCTATACTAGGAATGAGTTATTGTTAGGCTACAGTATATTGGAACAGAAAGAACAACTTTAGAGGTTAAAAACTGGATTTAATTTCTGGATCAGCCATTTGTTAACTGCATAACCTTGGACAGATATTGTCAATGAATTATATTTTAATTTACTTACAAGTGAAATGAAAATGAAATTTTCCACCTTGTGTTATCATTGTCAAGACTAAATGGGATAATGTATTGAAGGTCTGATGCTAAGTAAGCTCTCAATGAATATGCATTTCCTTCCCTTCTATTTCTGACTAGCACTAAATTATTAGGACAGCATTTGAGCACATAACAGGATATCCTACATGAGTAGGAATGGCTTCTCTGGGTAATATAGATGGTATTGCTAACAATAGTGAGGAGAATAAGAGGAAGTAGACACAAACGAACCTCCTCAAGGTTTCACCCTCCATGGTTCTTGTGAGGTTCACAAGAGGACTTTGAACATTAAATGACCTCATAAACCACTCAACACAGTTACCAGCTGTGGGACTTAATGAGCACACATTCCTAACGGCAAGGTGGCTCAGTGAGAGACAAGAAACCAAACTGAAGGCTGCCTTAAGGGTCAGCAGGGAAGGTCAGCAGGGGTACGTGGTATAGGAAGCATACGCCAAGGGCATTATCAGGCCTGGCGTCTTCCTGCTTTGGAATGGAAACTGGGAACAGTGGTCTGACCCTAATCTTCTATTTCCAGATACAAGTGAGATCTGCCAGCCCTCTGGTTTTTATAGAAGAGCTGCTTTTAGTCCTAACCAGTGATGTGGCATATTGGAAGCTGATGAATCAGATGAAACACTATATTGAGGCTGAACAAGTCCTACCTTCATTTTACTAGAGACAAAGGACTATAGGCTTAAACATCCATTTGTAGGAAAGGAATTACTTCTTGGACCCATGTGTCTCTGCCTCAAGTGTCTACTCTACTTGCGGCTACTGGTGTATTCCAATGTGTGACACTATAAGCCTGACCTGCTCGTATGGGAGAAGAGTCAGAGAAGTAGCATGGTGATGCAGAGGAAATGCAGGCAGCAGTGGGGAAAGACTGATGCTTCTGACACCTAACTGCCGTGACTTTGGTAAAGACGATACTCTGTACATAGGACCAATTTCACTCTGGAGTCTACAGTATGTCAACGGTAACATGCAGTAGAAAAAAATAATTTCACTCTATGTCAAAATAATACTTCTTAATGTACAATTATTTTTACAAATGCATGTTACTTTTATAAAAAGTGACCCTCATTGAAGCATTTTCGCCCACACATCTAACACACTTGGACCCCTACCATCTCAACTGCTGTCCTCACCTACATATGTCTCCCTTCATCATGACCCTCCTTCCTTTTCTTAATATTTTTCAACTGCTTTCATTTTTTTATAGATTACACAGATAAGAGAAAATGTGCAATGTTACTTTCTGAGTCTGGTTTATTTGACTTAAGATGATATCTTATTCTACCTAGTTTCTTACAAACATGACTCCATTCTTTTTTATGGCTGACTGATACTACATTGCACACAATATATTCAGCATATTTTCTTTGTTCATTTGTTTGCTGATGGGATGTAATGCCCTGACTTCACTGTTGTGAACAATATTGTAGTAAACATTAGTGTGGCCATTTTTACTCTCTACTGAGTTTATTTCCTTCAGATACTGGTACATTACATGGTCAGTCTATTTTTACTTTTCTCTTTAATTTTTAAGCCATCATATGAAGGAATGGGTTCCATGATGACATTTTCATATTTATGATGTCAATGCACTTTGCTTTCATTTATGCCTCACCATTCAGTCATTTCCCTGGCCCTCTTCTGCTCTCTTTTCACATATGTTCAATTGCTCTCTGTTTTTTTTTGTTTTTTTTTTTGAGTCAGGGTTTCTCCGTGTAGTTTTATTGCCTTTCCTGGATCTCACTTTGTAGATCAGGCAAGCCTCAAACTCACAGAGATCCGCCTGTCTCTACCTCCTGAGTGCTGGGATTAAAGGTGTGCGCCACCACCACCCTCTTGTATTTTAAAAACAGCACAAAAGAGTCACACCACAGAACAGGGTCCGCATGGGAGGTTTATTGAGTGGAGGGGAGAGAGGGGCTGTGAAGTGGGCAGAGAAGTTGAGCAGAGACTGGTCCCTGGGGATGAATGTGAAGGACGAGAAAAGGAAAGAGATGGGAGGTGTACAAGGCTGTCTTTTATAAGGAAACATAGCGAATGCATACAGGGAGTGCTCTTAGTGGCTGCAGCTGAGGTGTATACTGTCAGGACCCTAAGGACAGGCCAGTATAGATGCCTGAACGCTAACATTCCTCCCTTTTGTTTATTATAAAAAGGTGAGGAGTTAGAAAGAAGTAAAAGCAGGTGAGGCGGGGATGAGGATGCTATGTTCTCCAGACTGTTTCCTGCTGGCCTGCAGGGCGTTGATCATCTCTGAGGGACCTGAGAAAGCTAGGGTGCTGGCCATGTCCTGGGGTAGCTGGCTATTTCATTTCACTGTCCAGGCTCTGTGGAACCATCCAGCACCGCTTGGACCTTGCAAGATGTTGTTATTCAAGGTGGATCCAAGGCAACTCCCTGGAGCTCACAAGAAATCATGATGGGGTCACCAGCCGAGATGGAGGAGAGCCATGTGGTTGCTGTTATTAGTTATGTGCACATACACACAAAATTAAACGGGAGTTGAGAAAATAAAAAGGGAGAAGCAGTGTGTGCTGAGCAAGAGGAAGCTGGCTTCTCCATCTCTGATTCACACATTGCAACAAACAGACAGAATATTTAGAGAGGGAGAGCAGTCAGACACAAGCAGTTCTTGAAGCAAAGAAAAAGAAAGTGGACAATTCTTTCTCTGTTCCCTGACTGTCTGATCCAAAGAAATACAGAGGCCAGTCTCATGTCCAGAGGAATGGTCAGAGGCCAGTCTCATGTCCAGAGGAATGGTCAGAGGCCGTTAGCCATATCAGAGACCCAACTGTTGGTACTGAATGATAGGCAAAACTGTTGGTGAATGAGAAAGCAGATTTGTTACAGGTGGAAGAGAGAAATCTGCTGCGGATGGAGCAGGCAGGTAGGGTCCCAGGGTGAAGTGGGTGCCCTTGTCAGGATCTGTCAAAGTATGCCACTAAACAAACATGCCACAGGCAGCAAAGTTACCACAAGAGGTCTGAGGGGGAGGGAGAGCAAATGACTGAAAGAGTGAAAGGCTACATCGGAGTAGGGTCTTGATAAGAGAAAGCTTGAAAGCAGGGTACCCCTTTCCATCTATCAGATCACTGGGAGAAATTGCAATGGTCCTGTGAAATACCTGGATATGGGGTGCTGGGAAGCAGCCATTTTGATTGGTATCTAAGGAGTATGGGACCAAGTCTGACAGCAAAGGCAGATAAGTTAAGCCCTTAAATCAGATGCTAGATATGGAGGTAGGCAAATTTTCCATGAGTGAGGTAGAGAAGGTCCAAGGGCTGGAATCTCTAGCATCCCAGAAATTCAGCAAGGACCAATGAGGAGGCACAGGCTGCTCAGTGGACCATCATCCAAAAAAGCAGGGGCCGATGGGCTGAGGGCCCGAATGAGACAGTCACTTGGTACCAGGACTTCAAGAAAAGCCAGAAGGTGAGGACTGTGCTCAAGAAACAAAGCCTCATTCATGGGAAATGGCCAGAAGTGGGGGTGGGAGGTAGGGGCAGGGGTGGACAGGGCGCTTACCAATGGTCAGTGTTGGATGGGGAGTCCCTGTCCCAGTAATCTGTTAGGTGGGAAAGTAAGGCTGTCACAGGAGGACTAGGTTCCACGGTCTTGGAACATCTCAGACTGCTGGGAGAGCCTACCTGAGTATTTTAAAAATGACGTGGAGTCACATCATACTACAGGCCCATGTGGAAGGTTTATTGGGGGAAAAGGCAGAGAAGGGGGCAGAGAAGCGGGGCAGGGACTGGTCCCTGGAGATGAGAGTGAGGAAAGAGAAAGAGAACAGAGGTGTTCAAGGCCAGCCTTTATAAGGAAAGTAGCTAATGCACACGGGGGGGTGTGCTCTTAGTGCCTGCACCTGAGGACATGTCCTGTCAGGACCCTAAGGGCAGGCAGGAAAGATGCCTAAATACTAACACCCTCTTCTCAGTTGCTCCAGAAGACTCTCCACACCGATTTCTGCAGTAGCTGTGATGGTGTGCATCCTCACCATTGCTGTGGCTAACTTTCCCCCAATCCTCACCAGCCTTTGCTGTTACTAGTTTTCTTGACCCAGGTGAAGTGAAATGTTAATGTAGTTTTGATTTGCATTTCCCAGGTGTCTAACAACGTTGAAGATTTTATATGTAGCTAATGGCAATTTATACTTCTTTTGAGAGCTGTTTATTCAAGTAATTTGCCTACCTATTGATGAAATTACTTATTCTCTTGGTGTTTAATTTTTAATATTTTATTGAAGTAGAAATATATTGACGCCACTTTTCACCTCCCTCCTGCCCTTCCCAGCTACCCTCCCTCAAATCTTTCCCATATCTCCCTCCCTTTCCACTCTTCAGTTGGTAGCCTCCTTTTCTTTAAGAATTCCTCTCCAAGTGTGTAGCTGGCAAAGATCCCCTCACACTCTGTAGGCTTTTTTGTTATTGTTTCTATTATTGCTTCCTTTACCTTTCTGTCTGATGTGATGCTCAATCCTTGCTATTTTCTTTTCTTTCTTTCTTTTTTCTTTTTTTTGCGACAGGGTTTCTCTGTGTAGCTTTGTGCCTTTCCTGGAACTCGCTCTGTAGACCAGGCTGACCTCAAACTCACAGAGATCTGCCTGCCTCTGCCTCCCGAGTGCTGGGATTAAAGGTATGTGCCACCACCACAAAAATATTATTGGAGTTTTTCCAAAAGTTGTTCCTTATGACTACACCTTGAAATGTTTCCCTCTTATAATTTTAAAGGCTAAAGTCTTACATTAAGATCTTTGAGATTTACTTCATGGATGCAGCTTTGTGTGGTGTGGTAAAAACAGTGTAAATGTAGTACCCATGTACGAAATTCTGAAAAAAAATATAAATTCAAAATATAAAAGACCTTAAATCTGTTTCCATTGATTTTTGTACAGGAATGTAGTTTCACTCTTCAATTTGTGGATATCTACTTCTCCCAGGATGTGTTAGAGAGACTGTCTTTCCCCCACTACGTGACTTTGTGAAGAATCAGATGTCTACAGTAGGGTGGCTATGTTTCTGGTTCTTCTGTTTTTCCCTCCACTGGTGTATGACTTTTGTTTCCATGTGAGTATCATGTGTTTTTGTTGTCTGGTTGGCTGGTGGCGTGTGGTTGGTTTCACTATGGCTCTGCAGTGCAATTGAAGTTGGGTGCTCTGATATTTATTTCTGGCATTGCTTTTTTCCCCACATGAATGTTTTAGCTGCATGGAGTCTCTTTGTTTCCATATGAATTTTTAAGATTGTTTTTCTGGTTTATAAAAAATGCCACTGGAATTTTGACAGGGACTGTTTTGAATATGTTAGTCTTTCAGGAACTTGGCCATTTGCATGGCATTAATTCTACCAATCCCTGAACATGAGATGCTTTCCCATTTCCTATTAATTTCAGCAGTTTCTTTCTGCTTTTCCTTTCCTCCATTCCTACCATCCCATATACCCCTCCTTGCATTCTTTTACATTTGTGGACTCTTTTTTTCCATTAATTGTTACATGCATGTCTCTCTATACATACACCCTTCTTCTGACTACTGGTGAGGGTTCATCTCACTGTTCTTTCTTTGTTCCTCTGAAAGGGTATCACATCCAAAGTGTTTTATGTATTGATCCATGCCTCATTTTTGAGATGCATCATCTTCTGATCCCTGTGGCTGTTAATGGTGGTAATATCTTATCTCCTCTATGGCTGTAGGATTTCCTCTACTTCCTTATCAGAGTTGGTACTGCCCAGGATATCCAGCCCAGGGTCAGCACTAAGGACACTGTATTTACATGATTCAACTATTTTTGCCAAAATTACAATCTGTAGTGTCAAAAATATTATCCAATTTAACCTCAAGGGTCACACAACAATATTTTCAACAGGAAAAGAAAGGAACTGAGAAATGAGATAATAGAAATTTTATATAATAAATAACGCTTCTAAGATGTCTTACACCAGGGCCCTTCTCTTGCTTTCTGAGTTGAGATACCAGGTTTTTAAAATTAATTTCTAATCCATCGTATTTTGATGCCTTTTGTAAAGTGTAATAAAATGAATCACCAGGAAAAATTAAATTTGAAAGATATCAAAATATAAACTCAAATTATATTGCTAGATTCAACAGAAACATGGTTAATCTCAAAATACTATACTTTCTAACCACTTTTAATTTGTCTGAGGGACTGTGAAGAAACAGCTGCTTGCAACCACCCTGCCTGGACTGTACTTAGAGAAATACTGTGGCATCCCTTGCACTGCAGTTTCAGGATCACCATAAGAACTGGTTTATATCCTAGAGGTGAAGTGTGGGACAATGGATGTAGAAAAAAATGACTGGAGACCAAGTGTTTTCTTCCATCCACCATCAAGGGCAAAGAATGGGCATGTTGTCTCTATTCTTCACTCTTCAGAGGAAGAAAGATTGGAAATCACTTCTAATATCACTGGATCTTGGCAGGGCAAACTCAGGAACCAATATCTGAAATGCTTCAAAGTCCTCAACAGAGAAAAGTATATTTGTTACCTACTATTTTTTTTTATAAAAAATTATTTGAAAATTTTACACACATACATGGACACAAAAAATATCTTGGTTATATTTGCTCATGATTCTTCTTTCTGACTCCCCGTGTGCTCCTGGAAATACATTTTCCTTCCAAATTCATGTCCTCTATTTTTTATAACCCACTTAATCCAATTAGTACTGCTCACATGCACATGGATGTGGTGTCACCCACTGAAGCAATCCTCCAGTGGACAATGTCTCCAAATAAAAATGACTTTCCCCCCCATTAGCAGACACCAGTTGTGAATAGATCCTCTCTGAGGAGTAGGGCCTCAGGAACTCCTCCACCAGCCATGCTTGAATTTTTAACTGGCTTGATTTTGTGAAGGTGACCTCAGACTGTGACATCATTATGTTATTTCAAGGGGCCATTATTTCATGGCATTCTTCTCAGCCTCCAGTTCTTTCTAGCCCTCTGCTATGATGATCCCTGAGTCTTGGATTGGGCATTGATGTAGTTGTTCCATTTATAGCTGAGATGAGCACTCATAGTCTATTATCTTCAATACTTTGAGTAGTTATGAGTACACATTAACCACTACCCTGTCCAATCAGTAGCTTCATTGTCCAAGCTGGAGAGAATCATAAATCTGTAGACATAAGCACAAATATTTAGGAGGCAATTTGACAGCATAACCATATAGCAGAATAACATCAATAAGTTCTTCCGTAGGGCCTATGAGTTGCCCCTAGTCATGGATTATGGCCATGTCTACACTACTAGGCATGAATTCCGTCCAGTGGAGTAGGTGTCAAATCCAATCAAAAGAATGATTCGTGATACTCATAAACAGTCTTGACACTCACTATTCCATCTGTAGGCATATCTTGCCTGGAGGTTGATATGTTAGCATGCAAGGTCCAGTGCTGGATAAGTATACTGATGTATTTTCTTTCCCAACAGCCTCAATAGCACCTTCTAGCACTATGAAAACTAGACAGCAGAAAGAGATATTCCTGGACAGGTCAAGGTTGAATTCTCTGTCTGTCAGCAGAAGTGTGTGGTATCTTCAGTGATAGTTCCTTACTATCTAGTTATATATACATATATATATATATATGTATATATATATTGGTTTTTCGAGACAGGGTTTCTCTGTGTAGTTTTGCGCCTTTCCTGGAGCTCACTTTGTAGGCCAGGCTGGCCTCGAACTCACAGAGATCCTCCTGCCTCTGCCTCCCCAGTGCTGGGATTAAAGGCGTGCACCACCACTGCCCGGCGTCATTTATATTTTTTAAAGATATACTATTGTGCTGCTAGTTCGTTTATGAACTCTCTGTGAATCAATTATTTATATTTCTGTGTGTTCTCTATCATCATAGACAATGTTTTACCTTCCCCTCAAATCCCAATGAGGATGGTTGGTTCTGGTGTGTCCTTATCTTGTTGGGAACAAATCTACCTTAGAAATGCTAAACAAATTACTACAGACAGTTTTTAATGAGTTTAAAAAGCTTTGCTATTGCAGCCTGTTGGATTCTTCCAGTTTCTATCCACCAAGACTTTACTTCTGTTTCTAATCTTCCTTTGCAATAGGCAGAGAATCTAAGTGTGTAAGAAAATATAGAAAGTGTACTTCTTTTGTGAAGAAAAAGAAAAAGCCCCAAGATAAGACTTGTGTACATACCTCTGAGAATCCTAACCAATATATTTATCTTGGAATTCTAATCCCCACATAACATAGTTGGACGCATTAGCATCATACATAGGCTCTTCATAATAAGCCATTAAGTGCTAGGATTGCAATTTTTCATCGATATAATCTAATTAATTAACACTTAAAAGTTTTTAATTTTAGTTTCTAAAAGTATTGCAAAACAGGCCTGTTTGTTATAAGGATTGATGGAGAAAAAATATCCAGCATTTTACTCTTTCTAGAAATCTTCCTTCAAAGAAAAATCCCGATTTGGCCTATGATGTGTTCTATAGCACATGTCTCTACTGCCTACTTATACTGACAAAGATCATGTCTGCTTATTCATTAGTCTATCTCCAATATCAGAAATAGTGGTGAGTACTTATTAGGTGCTCAGTAAACTCCTGTAACAATGAATTAAATTAGCAGAAGCACCAAGGTGGAGCCTTTGTGACTATGTGCACCAGTAGGTTTTGTTTGCATGCTGATCAGATGGGCAATCACAGACATAGTTCCTTTGCCTTTTAGTAATCTTGGCTGTGAAGAAAATAAAATAGCACTCAAGATTCCTATTACCACTGCCATAGAGATGAACCATCCAAAGACCTATAAAGCTTAATACACAATTAATATCATGCTTCACTCCTGTCACCAGTTCATTGTTCTGTCCTTTGTCTCTACAGGCATCTCCACTTTGACCTACAGACATAACGAGAGCACACAAGAGAAGATGGAGAGAAGAAAGGAAATCATAAGCACGGTAAATGTAAAAATCAAAATGCAACAGTTTATTACTGTTCTATCACTCAGAGAACACAGAAAACAGCCCACCTCTCTTCCTCAGAATTGAAATGTGGGCAGGGCTTAGCCCCTCCATATGTTACATGGAATTCTTGATTGCAGTGATTTTTAAATCAAGGTAGTACTGGGCCAAAAATGATATAGGGCTTGTCTATACTACTTGGATCCTCATATAATATTGGTATGCTCATATAAAAGCTCTAAATATCTGTCTATCCAAGCAAGTGCTTGCTTGCCCCATATAATTTTCCTGGTTCTTTCTTGGCCTAAGGGTGTGAGACACATATGAGGAGGAGACAAGACATTTATGTGGATGATGTGAGATGGTGGAAAGGGATACAGAGTAGAAGTCTGGTGGGCAATGACTCCTATATTGTCTCAGAGAGGGGAAAAGAAGCTAAGACACGGCAGGTCGATGGGGGCGGGTGGTATCGGGGAAATAAATCTGATTTTAATGTTCCCTTTTCCCTCTTAGAATTCCCCATGTCCTCCCGAAAAGGACAAGAGATTATTACTTTATAACATCTTCTCAAGGCCATGGACAATGCACTATGCTAGCAACTTAATTACTAGATTTAATTGTCTCTTCTATGAAATAGGCATATTGAAAATTGTTGGGAGTACCAAAATAAGGGCTCAGGTAAAAACCTCAGAAGAATGACAGGATAATGACTTAATGCTCAAAATGCTTCAATCACATATTCACCTAACCTTCTCAGTAGCTTCGTCAGATATAATAGCTGACCTGGCTTTGTATGGGGATATGGAGGTTCAGTAGTAGTTGAATGTATGGTCAGGATGGCATATCTCTGACATGGGAATGTCACATTTTGGTTCAGAGTATCACTCTCCAGGGACCATACCAATGGCCACTATGCAATAATATTTTTTTTTGGTAAATGTTGGTCTTTCTTTCAGCTTGTTACCTCAAGATCACAAATGTGCCATGCTCTAACTGTTGGCTCTGCAATTCTGTCTGTCATTACACCATCAGTTCTAGAACATCATGCCCAATAAAAGAAGAGCTGGTGTAACACACCTTCTTCGGGTCCAGTCATGACTCTTCACTACTCTTGCTGAAGCAAAGTAACACTGATTAGTCCAATTGGAATCAATGTGGCGCTTGCTAAAAACTCTTCAGCACTTCATCCTTTTTCAGAGTGGTTTCCATATTAACGTGTTCTCTTCCCCACTTCTGCATCACAATGAGAGTTTCTATTTTAGAATTTACTGTCCATTGCACCTTTGAGAACTATAACTCCAGTTGGCATCTGACACTGGCCGCATTTCAAAGGCACTTGGACCTCTTCTAGTGAGTCCTGTTTTACTCACCTTCTTGGCATAAACATGTACCTTTCCCAAAGAGGAAAACAGGCTCTGCACCCACTCCTTTCAAACAATTAGATGTGAACAAAGTTGGCTAGAAATAAAACAAATTTATAATATAATCCTTGTCTGGTAAAATTAGCACAACTGATTATCTTCAGACTTCTTTTTATCTCCAAAATTAGAAATGCTAATCACTACTGTTCTGTAAAACACTGTGGAGTTTACAGTGAAAATGACAATTCATCTTGCTCTCATGGCATGTCTTACCCAGGTCTTTATCAGGCTTTGGAAAATGTGTAAGGAGCACAACACACACTCAAGGGCAGCTGAAAAGTCCTCTGGTTCCAACAGATACGCTTAAGAGGGTATTTTGTAGCATGAGTTTATTTTTAATACCCTACTCATCCTTCATTATAAATTTGTTACAGAGATATTCCCATTCAGCAGATCTAGCAAATCAAGGCTCAGAAAATCAAAGTACATTATTCAAGGCCTCAGAGCTAGTTTATGGTATGTCACACCCCTCTTTGATTCAACCTACTAAATTTTTTTATGCTTCCTCGTGTTGCTATTTTCTTGAAACTTTGGTGTGAAGGTTCTAACTAAATAAAATATCACATGATAATCACTGAGTAATTATTTGCATGTCAGGTATCAAAAAGAAGGACCCATATCACTAACTCTCTGACCTTGGTATGGAATCATTACTATGATAATTGCTGTTTTTCAAATGACATGACTCAAGTTTGAGAAAGATACTTATTTGTTCAAGATCTCAGAGGCAAAATTAGCGAAGAGCTCAAAATTTTCAGATAACTCTTATATGCCAGACACTATCCAAAAGCAGAGTGGATATAAGCAATGCTCCAAGCAGACCGAACCCTTCCTGGAGACAGTACTGTAATGAATGGAAACAAAGACAGGACTGTGGATGAAATCAAGTGAAGGGGCAGATAGGATGTGCCTGTGAGCTTGTTAGTTCTCTAATCACGGTGTATGGTGACTACGCCTTTCTATAAGGTCAAGGCATCTGTGAGATGCTGAGAATGCATGTCCTCCTACATAATGTAGATACTTTGCATTCAAGATGGCATGAATGACAAACCAGCATGCAGTGTGATCACGCAATCTACACATGTGTGGGGTAGCTCTGTAAACCCATATGCGCATGTGCAGGGGAATCCAGAAGAAGCGGAACACAGACCCCTCTCCCCTTCTTCTTCTCCTCCTCCCCCACCCCTTCTCTCTCTGTGCACATGTCTTCACAGGCCTGATCACACTCTCGTTTGTCCCTCCCTTCTCCTAATAAAACTCTGCTCTGATAATGGGTTTTGTTGTGCCTCGTGACTTTTCCTTACAGAATAAAAGTGAGGCATTAAAACCAACAATGAGGTCACAAGATCTTATGTAACTGATGATGACATTGACTTTTCTGATCCTCTTGCCTCTACATTCCAAGTGCTGGGCGGGGCAGAAAACTTCAGTTACACAGGTCAGAGTCTGTTAACTTTTCGGTTGGTAGAAACTGGAGTTTTGTTAAATTAACCATGTCAAAAGGTTTTTATCTGTTAGTCACAGGACATTAGGGCAGATGTAGAGGTGGGAAAGGAATGGATACTTAGGAGGCCCAAGGTAGATTATAATTAGGCTCCTCACCTGCAACATTCCAACCACTCCAAGATGGTTCAAATTCTAAATGGTTTATTAGCTTTGTAGAAGGTTCAGTTGAAAACGCAATTTCTTCTTGGAAACTTTTGTTTCCCAGGGGGTATTTCGCATTAGAATCACAATGTTCTTCTCTAGACTCATGTATACTAATGGGCATCTCATAATGCAAACTGCATTCTATCTAACTTCAAGCGTTCACCTAGTCTTAATAGTATCAACTGTTCAAATGTTGGAAGCCCAAGGAAGTTTCCTCTAAGTCTGAACATAATCTTTTAACTGTGAGCTACTATAAAATGAATAGTGATTTGATATATAATGTTGCCCAGTAAACATTTCCATTCCAAAAGGAAAGAACAGGAAAACAACAAAGGAAGGTTGGATTAGAGCAATAACAAAAACAATCAATGTAAACATGTCCAACATCCATTACCAGGTGGTAATGGCATTATCTGGACTCCAGTGGGTTGGTGTTATCTTGTCTCTTATAGCCCCGTGGCCTCCAGTACACGTTGGACTCGCTTCGTTTCTGCAGCTTTCTTTGGCAGACATTATGTAGCAATTTCCTCCATGATTAAAACCTTCTATCTTAGGGAAAGGTTTGTCTGGACACAGGATGTTGAAGGGGAGATAAAACAAGAGATATTCCAAGGGGAAAACTCATTAAGACACAGGATGTGAGAAAAAAGGTAGAACAAAAGGATGTTTTAAGGGGATGTGGAGAAATTCCATCCTGCCTGGGGTCTCATTAAGCTCAGGAAATAAACAACTCAAAGGCTTCAGGAAGTCCCTAAATGAGTCAGATACACTAGACTCCTCCTTCTCCAAGCATAAAGAAGCTGTAAGGGCTTCTGAGAGATATTTTTTTCAGCTAAGCTGAACTTCCTAGAAGAGGTGTGCACCAGCCCAGCTTACTGGAAGAAACTGAGAGTAAGAGAGCTCCCTAGAAGAAGCAGAAATCAGTTAAACCACCTCAAAGAAGCAAAGATCAGCTGAGATACCTTCCAGAGTCTCAGACCACCTGAACTGCCTGAAATAGACACTCTACAACCAGTATAACAGCCTGCATATGTTAAGACAGCATGAACTGTCAACACTGGGTGGGGGGGGGGCTTTGACAATACATCTGTCTTTGGGTCATCTGCTCCTGTAAGTGACCCCTCACCTATATTCCTATAAGTAACCCCAATAAAAATCATTAGTTCACCAAGTTTGACTTTGGTGAGATTCTAACTGTGGCCTATTGCCTGCCTTGGATAAGTAAACATTTCTTCACATCTCCTCAGGAAGAGTGCCATATAACAGCAGATGACCCACATTCTTGGTATCCCCCCAATATCCTGGGATCTCCATTCTAACTGAGGAATCACCTATGCAGCTTGTACACTTCAGTCTTGGAGTCTCTCTGAAGGACACCATCTGGTCCACATTGCCTGACCTCACTTGATTTTATTCTGGAACTGTTGTACGTCTTCCTAACCCTGTCATTCTTACATCCTTGATGCCTTCACATATAGTACCATATCAATGACACAAAGTCCTGCCGCAAACTTGAGATACACTAGTATCTTTTGACAGAAGATATTTTCATTCAGTATTTTCATTGTAATATATATATGAGATGATAGCTATGTTAGTCATTTTATAATGCATACATATACTAATATACCATGTTGTACAGCATAAATATATAATCTCTTCATGAAATAAAAAGTTAAAAATTTAAAAAGTAGGGAATACATTTCATGAGCACAAACATTAAGGTGCAATGTTATGTACACGGATGATAAGAACATATGAGCACTGAGACAGCACACAGTAGCTGCTGAGTTATCAGCCCTTCTGCTGAACAAAAGAGGATGTAGGAAATAATGGAAGTACACATGAGGAAGTCAGCCTCACAGTGTTTATAGTTTCCACAAAGGATACAGCTAAAATCTCAGACTGCAGACAGCAGGGAAATTGGGCAGGGAAAGAGCATTTTCAAGACTGTTCATTGCATCATAAGTGCAGGCAGACCAGATATCTCCAGGCAACTCTTAGGTCATGTCTGAGATAAACATGAATGAGATCTTGAAATTTCAGCTAATTATTTAGATCTGTCTATATAAGCATAAATGAGACATTTCAAGAGCATTGAAATTTCATTGCCATGTCTTCTTTGAACCTCAAGAGCTGCGGCATACCTCTGCCAGTCTGGGTCATTGCAGGGGTGGTTCTGCAACTTGGTGTAGAGGGGCCAAAGAAAGCACAGGGTTTGGGTTTACAGAAGATGGACGCTGTCCTTCTTATTACCTCTGCCAGCAATGAGAAAAGACAATGCTCTTTGTTCAGCAGACTCATTTTTGTCTTCCTCCTGGGCCTATGGAGACCCTCTGCCAGATGCTTCACCATGTGATGAGTCTGTAAGAGTGACTGAGTTTGGTCAATGGAATGTGGGCAAGAAGTGATATGAGTAAGCCATTTCTGGTCTGGCCATGCCCAGCATTCTTCAGATAACTTTTTAGGCTTTTTTTTTTTCAGTCTGCCTTAAACAAAGATCTTCAAATCTCTGAGGCAGCAGAAGACACTGGTACCATCAAGGAAAATAGAAGAAACTGGGTCCCTAAATCTCTACTTGGACTGTCATTTGCCACATAGTCAACTAGATTGTGATGTGAGGGAAAGGCACTTTATCAGGTTAAAATTTGAACTTGTGTGCCTGGTTAGAGAAAGGGCCTACCCTGCTTCATACAGCACATTGTTTAAATTCTTTAAGCTCTTTTCACTATCTATGCAGTAATTCTTTGGGCTCTCATAAGGATTGAGTATACAGCATGTCTAGATACACATACATTCGGTGTTTATCCTCTTCTCTGGTCATTTCATGCTCATGCACAGACTTGGTTGAGACAGTCCCACTATACACTCCCCATAGGTTGCCATATCATTTTATGGAGAGTCAAGTACAATACTTTCTTTTGTCATCCTCAGCCCAGACACATGAGTAAACTTCAATGAAACTGCATAGTCACTTCCAAATGAATGTGACAAAAGCAGTTGGTATCACCTTAATCAGAAGATTAAGTAAAGCAACAATGATTTTAAAGGTAAGATAATTTATAGCTTTTCTATCATGGTTTAATAATGTCCTTGTATATAAAAAGCAAAGGAGATTTAATCTCTTCTTTAAGTTGTCTGAATTATTCCTCTCTTGTGGTAATAAAACAGCCCTTAGGTATCTTATTTGATATCAAGTAGACAAAAGAAAGCCTGATCAATATTCAGCTTTGGTACTTAGGCACATTTTATGTTGATTGGGACCTAAACTTCCCCAGCAATACTTGTTACCAAGTCAGTTTGCTCCTCAGATGCCTAGGGCTGGAATTGAATGCGTACCAACTGGAACTGATTACATGAAACTTGAACAGTTCGGAGTTTAATAGAGTTAATTTGAGCACACTACCTACCACCAGGCTGACTGCTTTCAAATGTTCAGTGTCATATAAAAGCTGGTATTTTAGGCAATGGAGAAGGGAGGCATTGCCACTGTGCTCTGATAGTTTAAAGGCGATCTGACGATGTAAATCTCCAGGAAGAAACTGGTAGAAGCAATTCCAAAGGAATGCATTTTCAAAAGGTGGCTTCCTGTAGCCATTTGCCTTCCATTTGTGTGAACATCTGAACAGAGAAAAGAAAAATGACAACATTACTAGATTCTGACATCTGGAAATTGTGAAGCATGCAGTTTTTACACTAACTTAATTCATATTCTCACATTACAGTCATGCTTAACAGTTACCCATGTGTCACTCGGAGAGATGCATTGTATGAGAAGAATTTTGGCAACACAGAACCTGCAGGCTGTGGACACAAGAAAGGAAACACTTGTAAAGACACCATGTTAGCGTTTATTCAGTTAACATCCCAGAATTCAGGAAGGGGAAGAGGATTTAGAATCTAACTCATTCCAATAATTTTTTTTCTAACATATGAGGAAACTGAGTCTCCAAGATGGATAGTGACTGGCAATGATGAAGCAGACATGAAAAACAGTAATGAAGTCCCCGCGGGGCCCAGGATGCGAAGATACACATCACACACTTCGATGAGCTTGTTATTTTCTTTTTGACCATGGCCCATTTTTGTTTATGCCTAGACTAGACGAGGAATAAAAGCAGATGGTTATCTCAGATCATCAGGCTCATTCTTTTTTTTACCTAATCAGGTGACTGCCTAGCAGAATGTGAATTTTATCCTCCAGCACCCAACCCTGTCAAATCAGTAGCCCAGGAACATGGTTTTTTTTTTTTTTTCATTTCTAAGATACATTCTTGCAATCTGTGTGATGTGACTTTTCCTACTGTCTTTCTAAAGGTCTGTTTGACTGGTGAGTGAGAAGAAGTGCTATGCAAAAAAATTAAGGCATCTAGAGTAAAGAATCAGCTATCCACACGTTCACGGGTACGTTCCAACTCCCTGTTATTCTCACCTGTAAACTGAGAAGAGGCGGATAGGAGTATAGCTAAGGTGCTACAAGATTTACAACTTTATAGTTTAAAAAAAAAGATTTCATCTTGTGCCAACTCCACAACACAAGGTTTTTCACAAGTAAATGAAATAATTAATGTGTCAGGCAAGGAGAGTGCTTCTGGAGCAATCATTCATGTGTCGGGACTTCCAAAGAACCAAGCTAGACAGACTCTCATAATAATTAACAAGTAGGAATTCTGTCAAGCACTCAGTAGCCATTAGGCATTGTTGTAAGCATAAGCTCACTGGATTCCCTGGACTGGAAGAAGTACATGCCACTGCCATCATTATGCATGTGAGGAAATAAAGCTGGGGAAGAGGAAACACATACCCAAGGCCATACAGCTGGCTTAGCTCGGATTAAGTTCCGGATGATCCAGCTTTGGGGCCTAAAGCCTTTACCACTCTACAACAATTCTGCAACCAAAAGACAAGGAAGTTCAAGGAAGAGAGCTAGAAAGATGCAGGCATGAAGACATCTGCTGTGGTGGCTTAAATATCTTGACTCCTGCAAAGTGTAAGCACTTAATCCTCAGGGCAGACAGGAACAGCTCTACTGGCCTGTCAAAGGGTTAGCTGGGACTAGATATGATCGGGTTTTTTTGCCCCCATCTCTCCCTCTTTATGAGGACTTGGTGTTGCCCCTACAGAGAAGCAAGGTAGTGTAGTAATCTTGGTGCCATCTTGGAAGCATAGACTTGGCCCTTGATGCGCACTGAATCTGCTTGTGTCTTTAATCTTATATTTTCCATCTTTCATAACTTTAGGCAACATATTTCACCCAGTTTCCAAATTATCCAGTTGTTACAGGAACATGAACTGACTCATATAAGTAACACGGATAATGGTCATAAGCATTATTCATTGAACATATATTCTCTGTCACACACTGTGCTAAGTGACTTACCTCATTCAATTCCAACTTGATAATTCATTCAGTAAACATTTATTAGAGGATTGCCATTGAGTAGTTATAAGCAACCTCAAGGAATTAAATTGTTCATACTTTATAATTTAAAGAACCATTTCTGGATACACTTTTTTTTATTTCTTTGTCCTGAACCTTGGAGTTTCTAAGTGATTAAAAGCAGTCCAGTTTAAATCTAGGCCCCCAAAGCCTGTTGCATCCATTCTTGACAAAAGGCTTCATGATGCCTTTCCGAGTCAGGCAAATACTTTCTTGGAGACATTTTGGGAGTGTTATTTTGATACAAATGCCATCTCACAACTCAGTCCCGAAGATATTTTGACTTTAGGATTTTGTGTTTACTCATCTTAGTGTGTGTATGTATGTGTGTGTATGTGTGTGTACAGATAAAGTCACAAAGGTAGACAGTACTCTGAAGCATTGAAATAAATTATTCAATGTAGCTGAAGGTTTTCCTGTGCTCGCCTGGCACCAAGGTCCCACAGCCTCTTATGAAATTTCTGTGTCCCACCTTGTCCTATAACTGCTCAGACCCAAGTAAACACACACACACACACACACACACACACACACACAGGCTTATATTAATTAAAACTGCTTGGCCATTAGCTCAGGCTAACTACTGACTAGCTCTTACATTTAAACTCAGCCAATTTCTATTAATCTGTATGTCGCCACATGTTCCACGGCTTTACCTGTGTGCCATTACATGTTGCTCCCTGGACAGCGGGCTGGCGTCTCCCCTGACTCAGCCTTCCTCTTCCCAGAATTCTCCTTGTCTGCTTATCCCGCCTATACTTCCTGCCTGGTTACTGCCCAATCAGCATTTTATTAAACCAGTGTACAAAAGCATTATCCCACAGCAACCTTCATCACCTCGAGATGCATTTGCGGTTTGCTCTCGTTGCCAAGGTGAGAGGTAAGCAGAGTGAAGAGAAAGCAGAGAATGGCAAGATAAGCAGATGGGAGATTCACTGGGCATCAAAGGAAGGAAGCACATCCATGGCTCTAGGGTGAACTGGGGTTTAGTGATGGGCTAGGTGTCAGGCTTCTAAATAAGAAGGAAACCCCCAGGGATCGTGGTACATGCACAACTCTGGGAGTCCAACAGTCTCACCAAACCAGCAGTCTGTCTGAGTCCAGGCCCAGGCCTGGATTCTAACAGAGAAATGCCCAACAGAACAAGTCAATGAGAGACTGACAATTGGAACTGTATGTAATCAATGGTACCTTTGGCGGAAACCCCTACTTCCTATACAGATATGTGGAGTTTTATAATACTTCCACATGTGTAATTTCAGACGAATCCCCACACAAAAAGAGAACATTCTCCTTTACGATCATACTAACAAGACAATGGAGCCTTAGGGAATTCAGATAATCGTCAAATTCTTTAGAGAAACACAACCAATAGGGGATATGCTGATGTATAATGAGATCTATTATACTAATTAGCTCATATCAATGTGGATGCTGATAAGTGTCAGGATATGCCTTCTGCAAATGGGAGAACCAGGAAGGCCAGTGGTACAGTTTGGACCAACACCACAGGCCTAAGAACAAGAGTGGACAGAAATTATCAAATCATGGTATCTGTAAGACCGATAACCTCAAGCTGTGATTGTCCCAGAGGAGAAAGGACACATAGGTAAATGTTTCAAATCAAGAAGAAAGAGAGGGGAAAAGAGGAAGAGGTTGATTGAGAGAAACGGAGAGAGACAAAGAGAGACCAAGTGATTCAAATGGTAGGATTTTTTTTTACTTCTGAAAACATTATCATATACATATCCAAAAATGTTGTATCAGCTCTCTCTAGTTGAAACATACAACCATCTCGTATAGATGACTGACACAGGTTTATAATACCAGGCCTTAACCAAACATAAGAGCATTAAGTCAACAATTTCACTTCTCTATTGAGCTGAAGTCCACATCAAATTCAGACTGTCATTAGTTAGTGAAAATTGGATATAAAAATCCAAACGATGTAAAATCTAAACTGGATAGCACCACCACTATCATGGGGTGTGCCAGGCTGAATGAATGGGAGTGAGTCTCTCCTGCTGGCTACATTCAGCTGCCCTGAAGACTGATGAGCTCAGTTGTGTCTGCCAAAAAGAATCATCTCATTCTTAATCTACAATGCCTGTGAATATGGCCTTATTTAGAAATAGGATTCTTGCAGCTGTGATTAAGTGCCTTTAAAGTGGGCCTTCCTTAAATCCCAGGAGTAGGAAAAGAAAAAGGAAATTTGAGGCACTTAGAGACACCAACAGAAAGGTCATGGAAAGATAGATGCAGAGATTTCAAATTATTTTTATTTTATTTAATTTTATGTGTATGGGTGTTTTGCCTGCACATGTGTCTGTGTACCACATTACACCTGGTACCCACAGAAGCCAAAAGAGAGCATCAAATCCCCAAGGACTAGAGTAATAGATAATTGTGATCCACCATGTAGGTGCTGGGAATCAAATCCAATACTTCTGGAAGAGCAGTCAATGCCCTTAACCATTGAGCCATCTGCCCAGCCCTGAAGCAGAGATGTTAGCAATGTTTTTAAAAGTCAAGGTATGTCAGAAATCACTGGCATTCACCAAGAACCTGGAGAATGATGCAGAACCAGATTCCGTCACAATCTCACAAGGAATCAGTCTTGCTTCTTACAGACCACTGATTGAAATCAGGTGGGTCAGGACACAGCTAAAGGAATGAATTGATCTTCATGATTGACTATTAATAACATGATGCCTCAAGAAGAATCTAGTTATTTCCAAACTCAATCTGTCTCATAGTTTACTTGCACAAGAAGAGGATTCTGAGCAGGTCCAATCCTGAAGAGTCCCTTTGGAGGAGAGGTTCGTGGTAACGCAGTAAACACCCATTCTTTCTTATGCCCTGTGCTCTGGGTTAATGGGGCAAGCAACTAAAGCTTACACAGAACAAAAGCTGGAATCTAGGCACAGCCACTGCCTCCTGTTTTCTTTTACACAGTTTACTTAATCCCCACCACCACACCGAGGCTGGGATGGGGCAGGTTAACAGCGTGGATGTGTGTGGAGTGGACTGTAAAACGGAAGAGAGCAGGAAAACAAGCATTTCTTTGTCCCAGCTGCCATCAATAGACAGGATCTGAAACTCTGTAGCTTCTTGGAGTTGGGCAAGGGGTGGACAACGCACTGTGTATGAATCAAAGAACAGAGAGGAAATAGTATTCAGTTGGGACAGTAAAGAGATCTATAAGGACATCTCAATCCATCGACATTGTGAGTCCAGTCGTTTCATATCAAGTGCCATGCAGTTAGAAGTGCTGCCGAGTGTGTGTTTTAAAAGTTATCCCAGGATCATTTTATGAAATATTACTTACTGGCATAGTCTCACTTTCTATACACTCAGTAATATTTAAAATACATTCCAATTAACTCTGCACTTTCTGTTAAGTTCACTTACTTGTTTAACAGAAAATCCTGGGCAATAGAAAGTATTAAGTGGGCTTTCTGCTGTATATTTAGTTTTCCAAGGACTTCAGAAAGTCCAACCACTTTGCCTTGCCAACCACCGTTCATTCACTTGTTAAAGAGGACATTGGTAGGGTTTGGAACATAGCTCAATGATAGAGTGCTTGCTTAGCATGTGTGAGGCCCTGGGTTCAGTTCCCAGCATGGGTGTATATATTCTGGCTTCTAAGTTCCATGGCAATCAGGAGATATTCCTCCTTCCTCTCTTAGAAAGCAACTTACATTCATAACCATCTTTCCCTCTTCCTCCTCATCCTCCTTCTCCTTCATCTCCACCTGCAGCTATAACTTCACAGGGGATTAATATGATGCAAGGGAGCAGAACACCCGACACACAGTATGAATGATTTTACTCTTCTCCCAGGAAAGTTAATTCTCTTATCATCTTGATGCTTCAGTCTAGAAAACTTTGACTTTTATGTAGAGTTATGTTATTGTAACCACATTCTGACATATAAGGGCTGGTAGATACTTCCATGCTGCCTCTATATCTTCATAATGTAAGCAGTCACAACACATAGCTAGACAGATAAATTCTAAAGTTTTCTAGACATAATAAAGAGATTTTATGTCTTGTGAGGGGTTTTTTGATGCTTAAACAATTTGTTATCTGTCTGTTCTGTTTACTTTGAACTGAATTCTCACTTACTATAATAAAGGACTGTTTCATCTGATTTGGTCCCCAGAAGAGGCAGGATTTGTCATTTCCTTCCTTTTCTGAGCCATATACTTCACATGTGCTGCTGTGTGACACTTCAGCTGCACACATTTGGTAATCATACAGCCCCCAGACAATGCAGTCTATGAATAAATGCAACCCGAAAGGAAAAAGGTGCTTTTGTTTATTAAGTGGATCGTAGAGTTTTAGATAAGGATGTCATTATCTTAAAATGTATTTTATTGTGATTATTTCTTTTCTTCATTATTTATTTTGCTTTCTCATGTTTTATTTTTATCCTGTTTACCTTTTTAATAATTGAGAATTAGAAGGCATGTAGATAATGAAATATGATCATATTGTCTTCATCTCCCCCTTCCTCTCTCTCCATATCCCTCCCAACACATCCCTCTCCCCACTATTAAGGTTATTTCCTTACATCCATTGTGAGATAGCAGCTTAGTCTATGGCTGTACCTCTGATTACACAGTAGACTGAAATAGGAAGTTGGCATTTAGAAACCCTCCATGTTTTTGCACAGCCATAGGTAAGGAAAAACAAAGCAACAGAGTATGTCTCAGATGGAAGGTTCTACAGGATATGTGCAACCCCTTGCAGGTCAGCCATGAAGAAAACTAAGAATGGACTCATATTAGAAATACATAAAAACCAGTAAATTGCATGACTTCTTGCCCCAGTTGCATGGGCTCTAGTAATCTCTTATCATTCACTCAACAACACATGCCTTTGCTGTACATTTGTGCCAATCACCATGCTTACCTCTCAGGTAGAAAGATAAATAATACATAGTGTGCTTTCTGGATGAAACATTAGATATATGTATGTGCATTAAGAAAACACAAGAAAGAAGATGGTAAAACCCATAGAAAAGCTAGGTAATATGTGATTGTCATTTACCACATGTGATTAATTTTGAGTTTGTAAAGGATGAGACATTTGCAAAATGTCTGGAAGAATTTTCAACTCTCACAGACAGGAAATATATTCACCCACATAGAGAAAACAGCTAGACTTAAGTGATAGAGAAAGTGACTTGAGGCAAAATGAGTTGTGGAAATTGGCTGAAGTATCTTGTGAAAGAACAGCTAAAGAGATGCATGGCTTGGGTCAAAGATGTTTCTTTGCAGAAGCAGTAATGTAGTACTGGACTAGGATGATCATTAAAAACAAACCAATAATGTAAATGCCCAGAACCATGCCAACAAGTAGAATATGGTCACAATAAAAAAAAAAACTTGATGTATTCTGGGATTTGAGAATAACTCAGACAAGAACAAACTTACCACTCCCAGGTTTTCTCACTCTGGGAGATGTTTGCAAAGTGACAGCAGAGTGACATATGTATATTCTAAAATTATCTATTCTCTTCTGTCATCTTTGGCAGGTAGGTGCTGAATGAAAATGGCTGAATTCATGTAAGTTAAGTGACAGTAGGAGACATTTTTGCAACATCTCAGTGTAGTTCAATGGCGAGAGGACCAGACTAGCTCTGAGAACTCAGCACTGCACATCTCTGAGTAAACTTAGAAGATTACTTCTTAGTAAACTTAGAAGTGGTTTGATTTCATCTCTCTGAGAATTAGTTTTTCCTCTATAAACTACTGGAATATGAGGAGTTGCAGTTGGGTAGGCTTTGATACCTACTGTATAATGATTCCATATGTACTATATTACTGAATGATCCTATAATGATTATATTATCAAAAGAGTTGTCCTTGAACTTTTTCTATTAAGCAAGCCTTTGATATGTGTGCTATATATTACAATAATAATTTCACAGAGATTTGTATGAAAGATTCCCTTCCTATAGTATTTCAGGAATTGATTTGTGCTCTGGATACTATGACTGCTAATGTACTGCTGCTGTCCAAAAGCTATTCTTAAAACTTCAGCGAACAGATGTGAAATAAGTAACTTTTATAAGGATGAGTAGAATGTGCCCATTCTAGGAGCATCAATACAATAACAACCCATAGCTTGTGAGGGTAAAGATCCGATGACTTAATTCATCAAAATTATGCTTAAGAGTAGCTATAGAGGCTGGGGAAGATGGCTCCGTGGGTAAAATACTTGCTATGCAAATGTTAGGACCTGAGTTCAGATCCCCAGCAACCATGTGCTGGGCTCTATGTATCTGTAATAGTAGGGGAAGGCAGCAGAGACAGGCAGATCCTGGGAGCCTGGTGACCAGTCATTGTAGTCCAAACTTCCAGTTCCAGGTTAAGGAAGAGACTCTGTCTCAAAGAGAATAGTAATAGGGTAGAAAGTGATAAGGCAGGACATTTATCATGGACCTCTACCTTCCACATGTAAACACACAAGTAAGCCTATGTACCTACACACACACACACAGAGAGAGAGAGAGAGAGAGAGAGAGACAGAGAGAGAGAGAGAGAGACAGAGAGAGAGAGAGAGAGAGAGAGAGAGAGAGGTGATGGAATGGTCACAGCCTAGGACCCAGAACAGAATCTGATGTCCTGACTTGAATCCCACCTCTACACAGTAGCTATATGTCATGTGAGGATCTACCAAACTTCCCTCAATCTGTATTTCTAGTAAAGGCACTTAACCACAATGATGACCATGATGGCCCTGATGAGAAATGATTTTAGGTTGTGGTGAGAATGATCTAAGAAGAGGTATGTGAACAGTGTAGAAGGAAAAAAAAATGTTGGAAACTTTTAAAAGCAGCATCGCTTGCAAGTCCTGGCACTGCAGTAAAAGTTTGTTATCTGAAGACCTAGTCCACGGGCACAAAGAAACACTATTCTCTTTCTTAAACCAATAAAACCATTGTGGACACTTAAAAACTACATCCTTAAACAGAAGGAAACAAAGGGACATTGGAAGAAAACAGAATGACAGAATTCCGACTTCCTTTTAACATGTTTAAGAGATGTGGCCCTAAGCACGGTGATGATGACCCTGTCTTGTCTTTCTATTCTCAGCAGCCATCACACTGGTTATCTGGAGCGGAGATAACTAAGAAAGGAGAAAGACAGGAAAAGGATTTGGATGGCTTCAGATAAAGGGTCATTGTGTCAGGACTGCATCTCTCTGGCAGACATCACACCAATGCATGTTTTTGGGCTGAGTCCAGACATGAAGTCATTTATGGGGGAAGCTGAGAGAGTGACTTCTCAGAGTTCACACAAAGTTAATCCTGTTTGTGGAAACACTGTGACTAAGGAAGAATTTTCAGAACCAAGTTTCTGTTTTGATTTCTTAATGTGTGTTTGTGTGTGCAGATACACACACACACAAGTGTGTGCACATATGTGGAGGCCAGAGTTCCATATAAAGCATCCTCCATAACCATTGCTCCCCTTACTTTTGGAGACAGGGTCTTTCATTGAACCCAGAGCTCACCAATTTTAGCTGGACTGGCTTATCAACAAGCCCCATGGATACTTTTGTCTCTGCTTGCCCAGCACTGAAATTATAGGCATGTGCCAACAAGACTGGCTTTTTATTGTTGTTTGAAGTGTATTTGTTTATTGCTGTTGTTATTGGTAGTGGTTGTTGTTGTTGGTGGTGGTGGTGGTGGTAGTGGTGGTAGTGGTGGTGGTGGTATGTGTGTGTGTGTGTGTGTGTGTGTGTGTGTGTGTGTATATGTGTGTGTGTATGTGTGTGTGATTTAAATGTGAGTGTGGATGTGCATCTGAGATCAGAGGACAAATTTCTCAAGTCAGTTCTCTCCTTGCTTGATGGGTCCTGGGACTGAACGGAAGCTATCAGGCCTGCATGGCAAACACATGTACAGCATTAACCACCTTGTCAGCCCATGTCCATCTCTTTCTTTGTTGGTTGGTTACTTGAGTGCTGGGGATTGAACTCAGGTCCTCACGCTCGTGCACCAACCACTCTACTGACTTATTCATCCCCCCAGTCCATGTGTTAGTATTGTACAGTATTGCAACCTAGGACTATGATACCAGTGTCCAAGAGGATTATTCCAAATATTCATGCTAAAGGGATTCTGAATCCCTTCTATTCTCTTTATGTTAGGCTTTAGGAAGGCTCTTCTAAGAACAGTCTGCACAGCCTGCATCACCCCTCATCCTACTCTACTCTCTTCTCCATAGTGATATTTTCTGGTTTCCTTGGACCACCCCATGACATAAGCGATACCCATGCTTCTCACAAAAGGACAGAACAAGCTAACTGTATGGAGGTAGGCTATTCTCGGGTTGGCAATAAAAGTCCAGACCATGAGTATTTCTAGACTTTGAGACCTACTTGCAGAATGATGTTGACAGTCATGCCAGGCAGTGGTGGCCAACGCCTTTAATCTCAGCACTTAGGAGGCAGAGGCAGGTGGATCTCTGTGAGTTCAAGGCCAGCCTGGTCTACAGCGTGAGTTCCAGGAAAGGCACCGAATCTACACTGAGAAACTCTGTCTCAAAAAAACTCTGTCACTTGTCACCTCATCCTCCTGCTCAGTGACAAGCCAGTTTCTGATTTCTATCCACGTAACTAACTTTGATTGCAATAGAATTTCATATAATAAATGAAACCTACAGTGTTTTCTTCTATGTTGATCTCTCCTTTCTTTCAACTTAATGCTTTAACAGTTGGTTTATATTCAATGTACATCAGAACTTATTTTGTTTATTTTGAGACAAGGTCTCACTCTGTAGCCCAGGTTGGACTGTAGCCCAGGCTAATCTCAAAATGTCAACAGTCTTCTTGTCTCAACATCCTGAATACTGAGATTGTAGGTATGTACAACCAACCTGGGCTATGTGTATCAGAATTTTCTCCTTCAATTTGCTTAGTAATATCCTGTCATTTGACTATATTGTAATTTCTTTACCTCTTTAGCTATAGATGGATATCTGAGCTATTTATGGATTTGGGCTATTATTAAACAGGCTTGCATAAGTAATACGATTAACATGTATAGGAACTTGTAGTTTGGTCACATGACTGTGGGGCTCTATTGCAGTTGTTCCTGGCGAGACAAATTTTTGGCTTACATTAATTTTGTCATTAGTTGAAATTTACATATCCTCTCTCTAGGGCCATATTGTACTAAACAACACTACAACCAAATAGCTAGGAGCTTCGGTTCTGAAAGTGAGACATCTCTATTTGGAAAAGCATATAAAATTAATTTACAACCTTAAAGCCCCAACTTCCT
>CABHPH010161656.1:0-47248 GCA_902168325.1 Peromyscus nudipes | reverse complement strand
CCCTAGTTTCATATTAATACGCAAAGTGACTTTGATTATGTCCATCCCTAGGAAGATAAGCAGTCATTCAACTTCTCACCACAATACACTGCTTCAAATTTCCATAAGCATCTCAGTAAACTTCACAGGTAAGCAAAGGCTCTGATTTGATTTGCTTGAGACCCAACTTCTGATCCTTTGGAATGAATAGAGGTCACGAGAATGAGCTGTGCAGAGACAATGGAATCTGTGACTGTAAGTACACTGTGCCCAAAGGACCAGTCATTACTCAGATTTAAAAATACATAGATTCTTCCTAATGTTCAATTTATACCTAAAAAAATACAGAGCCCTCCACTTTTATAATAACAAACACTTGAAGTTCTCAGTGACAAAGATGACCATTTCTAGCTGATGGGGATGATAAAACCAACAAGATAACTCCTATTGTGTAATAATTTGGGTGAAATCACCCCAACTTTGCCTTTCAGTGAATTGTGGTAAATATGCCATCTTAGTTGTATTCTTTCAATTTTGTGACATCATTTCATTACTCCAACAATGTCAATTTTTTTCATGTTATCTGGCCTTTTACTTTTTGGATATATCCAGAAACAAAGAAAATTAAATGTACCCTGACACCATTGTGAATATTTGTTTAAGTGAATGGTTGCAGCTTAATGTTATTTTCCTCTAAAATATATAAAAAAGATAAAATGTATGAAGATTCATGAATTTTAAATTTAATTTGTTCAACAAATGCTTATTCTATTACTTTCCAAGCTATACATATTGTCTTAATGTAACCTACAAGAAAACCAGAACATAGTTATCAGAAAGAATATTTTGGTGCAGGATTATATATTGCAGATACGTTTTAAATGTTGATGCTTCATATTTGTATAATGTATATAAAATATCATATACACACTTTGCAGTATTATGCAAAAATTATGGCAAAATTTATGTTTGAAAGGGGTCTAAATACTACCAAGACCTACAAATTAATATATAGTGTTAACATGGAGAAAGCTAAACATTACACATTTCAGAGAACAATAACTGGATCAATTATTAACTCAAACCACTTTCAATAATAATAATAATAATAATAATAATAATAATAATAATAATTGGGGCTAGAGAGATAATTAAGAGCCACCTGATTCTCAGCACTCATATGGCTACTCATACTGTCTGCAACTCCAGTTCCAGAGAATCCAACAATCTCTTCTGGATCCTGTAAGTACCAAGCATGTTTTTGGTGCAATAGACTTACATGAAGGGAAAAAAATACCCATTTGCATTAAAATAGGAATAATAATCACACCACTCTCTCATCGTCAGATTGTGATAGCACATTTCCAAACAGTAATTTAAATTATTAGCAGTGGAGCCTTCACTTACAGAACTTTTAAAGATTTATTTTATTTATTTTATTTTATTTTATTTTATTTCATTTCATTTCATTTCATTTTATTTGTGTTTGTGTCCACATGTGTGCATGCAGGTGCCCACTCCTCTGTCATGGTCTTGATTTCTGTTCAAGTTTAGATTCCAGTTGTAAATTACTTGTTCATGTGGCTCATCAGAAGAATAATGACACTACACGATGTGCAAAGGCTTCTAGCTATATCCTTTATTGGAGCCAGTGCTCCTGTGTTGAATATCCTTTTTGTCTTTTAAGTGAATGCAATATTTCTAACCAGGTAATATGTTGGACTCTAATAGCTGAGAAGCACCCTTCATCTTTCACAATTGAACTGTACTTATTTGCTATTTAACGTCATATTTTTCCTGTGGTCATGAAAATATTGTTGATGACACTTCATATCCAGGAGCCTTCAACTTTTAATACCATTTAAACTAATGAAAGCATCATTTTTGCTTTTTTAAATGAAAAGTAAGGCTTTAATTTCACTTCTTATTTGAATTATATGCTATTTTATGTCACTTTTAAAAATCTGTTCCATTTATTTCTGCTCTGAATTTTAATATTTCTTTCCCTCTTCTGGTTTTAGCTTAAGTTTATTCTTATTTCTCTCACCCTACTGAGATACAATGTTAGTTTCTTGGAGGTCTTTCTATCCTTCGGTATCATTATGTACTACAGTGACCTTTTTCTCTACATGGTTTCCCTATGCCTCATGAGTTTTAAATATTGCATTTCTATTTTGAATTTTCTAAAGATTTTACTGATTTGTCTAGGACAAACTACTTAATTCCTTATATTTTTGTACAGTTCCTATCATGTTCTTCTTATTAGCTCCCAGGTTTGTTCCATTTTAGTCAGAAATTCCTTGGTATGAATTCATTTACTTTGTTAAAAATTGATTGGTTGCACAATGTATACTTTATTTTGGAGTCTGTTGTACAAAATACAAAAGGCCATGTGATATTATTATTACCAAATTACACCAAAAAATTAAGAAAAGACACAAAAATAAATTCTTTGATATATATATATATATATATATATATATATAATATATGTGCTCTCTTAATGTTGGATCGCAAAGAAATAGAAAATCTAAAACAATAATTAATAATGACATTAAACCAAGAATGGGTATTCTTCAAATAAAGAAATGTCATGACTTAATTTGTAAATATTTAAAACACTGATGTTATTTTCAAAGTATTTAAACAAATCAAAGAGTGAGAATTCTTTCAAATTTATTCTTTGAGGCTAATGGATACTTAAACCAAACACACACAAACAGAAATAAAACAAAACAAAAAGAAAACCATTAATCAAATATTCTTAAAGATTTTAAAAAATTTCTAAAAGCACTAGAAAACTATATAAAGTGTCATATTAAAAGAAAAATTTACAATGATAAAAGGTGACACTGTTGAGATAGAAGAGTGAGTCAACATAGATAAAAATATTTATCATACATCACCACATAGGATAACTTGCAGGAAACAAATGAGTATTTCAGCAAATTCAGAAAAGGCACTTTATAAATTTCAACAAATTAGATATAGAAGGAAAACATCTTAACAGAATAAAAGATAGTACCTATAAGAATCTCACAGCTAAAATCACATGGATGGGCAAAAGTCAGAAGCTTTTCTAAAATTTGGATCAAGATAAGGATGTCCACTTTTCCCACTACTATACTATGGAAAACATAACTGAAACTAGTAGACAAGAAAAAGAAACAATGGACATCAATTTATGAAGGAAAAAGTAAAAATTTTCTTTCAGACACTTGCAGACAACATTTTCCCCCCCAAATTACTAAAATTATAAATAAATTCAATAAAGACAGAGGATGTAAAATCAACACACAAAAACAAGCAGTGTGTCTTCCAGCCAATAATGAACTCACTGAAAAATATTATGAAAATAGTTCCATTGATATTGGCTTTCCAAAACTTAATTTCTGGGAATAAACACTTAGTAATAAAATTAAATAAATAAGTAAAATGTTTAAGAAACAAGATTAAAAATTAAATAGGAAAAAAGTGAAAATAACGCTCTGTGTTCACGAATTTGAAGTACTTACCTTGTTAAAGTATTATAAATCTCCAACATGATTATACATTTACTAAATATATCATAATACTAGTATAATATTGCAATGAGTTGTTTCATCTTGAATTCATGTAAAACTGCAAATGAAACCAGATAGCCAAATCATTGCAAAGAAAAAAAGATAAACTGGGGGCATCACAATCCCTTAAATTAGAATTCAGAGCAAAACTACAGTAGCATAGACAGCATATATGCACATCTATGAAGTAAAATGGGACCCTATCAAAAATAGTAACTATAAAAATTATTAATTTTTTTATTTTAATGTTTTTATTTGAAAATTTTATACATGTTTACAATGTATTTGGATCATATTTATCACACACACACACACACACACACACACACACACACACACACACACAAATCACTTCCAGCTCCCCAAGGATTCCTTTAACTCACATTTTTGTTCCAACTTCATGTCCTCCTTTTTTGTAATCTTTTATTTTTCTTTACAATCTAGTGAGTTTGATTAATGCTGTTCATATGCATACAGGTATAGTGCTATCCACAACAGTATGGTCAACCTACCACAGGCCATATCTCTGAAGAAAAATGACTCTCCCTCCTCCTCCACTGTCAATTGTTTATAGCTCCTCAGTTAGAGGTGGAGACTCATGTCTTCTTCCCCCTTCCATTCTGGAATATAGGTTGGCTTGATCTTATGTAGGTCTTGTGCAGGCAACCTCAGATACTATGAGTTCATTAGTACGATGGACCTATCATGTCAATAAGACATTGTTTCATTGTAGGACCAGAGTCCTCCCTGATCTCTGATTCTTATAATTGCTTACCTTCCTCTTCTACATGCTCTTGGAACCTTTGGGAAAGCAGATGAGATATAGATGTATCATCCATGGCTGAGCACTCCATATACAATTTTTCTCTGCACTTTGACAAGCTGTCTGTGGATGAACTACCTTCTACTCACAGAGAAGTTTCTCTGATAAAAATAACAGTGCACAAACATATGATCTTAGAAATATGTATCTAGGAAGCAGTTTGTTAAATGAGCCCATTTAACCAATTAATAATATCAAAGTTCTTACCTAGGAACTATGAGCACACAGGCCATAGGTTCTTTACTAGATTTTCAATACCAGTCATGAATTTCCACCTAGATATAGGGACATAAATCAAATCTAAAAGTATAGGTTGCTCCCATAATATATATACACTATGGATAAAATTTACTCAATGAACAGTGACTGTAATTTGAGCCAGGCGGTGGTGGCACATGCCTTTAATCCCAGCACTCAGGAGGCAGAGACAGGTGGATCTCTGTGAGTTCGAGGCCAGCCTGGTCTACAGAGTGAGTTCCAGGACAGGCTCCAAAGCTATACAGCAAAATCCTGTCTCAAAGGGAAAAAAAAGACACAGTTACTGTAATTCTATCTCACAGAGTTCACAGCTAGGCAAGGCTATGGGATGGCTATTCCCAGAAGTTTTCTAAGTACCGATAGCACTATGGAAGCTAACCATCAGGGATGTAGCTTGGAGGTCTGTAGCAACTTGATTTCATCATGTCTTGTGACAAAATATTTTTTTATTTTAATTTCCAAGTATCTTGTGTGGATCTTCAGCAATAGCGTCTTGCCATGAAGTTCTGGTGGGCAAGCAAGAGCAATGGCAATAGTTATTGTTTTGGGGGGTCTTTAGGTATATCCTGGATCAACCACTCAGGGGGAAGCATCTTAAACTTGGCACTGGTCTTTATATTTAATGCTAACCTCATGTTGTGTAATAAAGTTTAAATCCTTTTCCCAACTTACTTATTTACAGTCCTACCATCTTCTTCCAATGCAAATCTCTCCCTTTAATTCTCCTTTCTCCCTTCATATCACCTGTGTTTTTTGTTTGTTTGTTTGTTTGTTTGTTTTATTTCTCACTTCCTAACAGTCTTTCTTCTTTTCCACAAGGACCCCTTTCCAGTGTCCATGCTTCCATAGGTAATTAAAGCTGAGGATAAAAGTCTAGCAATTCAAGGCAAGGATCCATATATGAGAACAAAATGTCTTATTTAATTTATCTTTTCTGGGTTACCTCACTCAGTATAATTTTTTCCAGTTATATTACTTGCAATCTTCATCATTTTAATTTTATGTACAGTTTTATAAAATAGCCAAATGATTTTCAAGAGTCACGAAGAATAAATATGTAGATGAATTTCTAAATGGTCTAATTAAATAAAACACATGGAACCAAATATAAGGGTGAAAACCTTAGAGAGATCAGGGAAATAGGAAAAGCCACCAGCCAACTTTACCTCACCAACTCTGCAGCTTCCAAATGCAAGTTACTACTTCCTATCTACCCACGCCTATATGCCTTGCTTTTCTGCCATCTGATTTGCTCTCTCCATTCAGCTACATCACTTCCTCTTCCTACCCAGCTCTGTCACTTCCTGTCTGTCTGTACAGACTTTCAGACCTCCATGGTTAACTAGTTTTGGTATTTAAGGCATGTGCCACCACACCTGGCTCAGTTTCCAGTGTGGCCTTGAACACACAGAGATCCTGCCTGCCAAGTGATAGGATTAAGGGAGTATGCTACAGTTGCCTGACTTTTTTATTTACTTAAAATGGTTTGCTATTTCCTCTGATCTCCAGGCAAGCTTCATCTATTAAAGCACAAATAAAATATCACCACATACATATTTGAAAAAATCAAACAAACAAACACGTTACTCAATTAATGGTGTTAAGAACACTGAAAAGCCACATTTAGGTCTGTATCAAGCCTCTCACCTTATACAAAATCAGTTTACCATGGATTATAAGGAAATTCAAAGCCAACTTTTCTATTTATATTCAGTCTATGATACCAGACCTGATTTTCTTCAATGATGGGTTGCAACCTGTAAACATGAAATGAATGAACATTTTACTCCCCAAGTTGTTTTTGATCAATGGTTTTTTGTTTGTTTTGTTTTGTAATAACAGAAAAACAGACCAAGACATGAAATTACAAAGGTTATCAACTCAAACTATGTACAATGGCAAAAATCAAAAAGAAAAAGAGATGACTAATGGTGATGGAGATGTTGATAAAGAGTAACTCGTAGTTACTACTCGTAGAAATGACAATTATTAAGCAATGATTGAAAATTAAATGAATATTTATAAGAGATAAACAGAATTAAGTATGATCCACATGAGACAAAAGATGACAAGTTTAAGTTAGTGAAACAAATTTAAACTGAGATCATACCAGCTTCAAACTTTTATGGAACAATTGTGGGAATTATGTGTAGTGAAATATCCCAGGTTTTTGAGATACAATGCAAAAAGTGCATGGGAAATTGATAGGGCTGGTAGGACATGGCCTTACTGAGAATTCTTTACTCATTCTATCCCTTAGAATGCATGGAAATGATTCCAAAATTGCCTGAGGTCACTTCTATGGCTTGTGGAAATCTTTTCTTAATTCTATATTTATGGACAGTGCCTCTTTCTACATGCTTATCATTAGGAACACTTGACCTTTTCTGGGAATGTACTGCTGCTGTCCATGTAATAATAAAATGCTGAGCAAAATGAGGATTATATAAAATATTAGGACAGCACAGACATCTGTGGTTCTTACATCCTTACAAGGAAATAAAGTATCAATCTTTCATTCTACTGCATTGGCAAAATTATGAGCATCCAATGGACAATGTATCAAAAAGTTCTTTAATATACGGCTTAATACCTTTAGCTGAATATAGATTTACCCTTCAACATGAATTTCCAAGATATAAGCCAGAACTTTTTTTTTTAATATGATGGAGAATCTCTTAGGTCATGGAGTTTTTAATTATTTGTCATGTCACATTAAATAATGTCACTGTGTACAGCTGGTAGTAATAGGACTACATTGTTTTGACAAATTGTACTCGTCTGTTCTGTCTTTTGTTTTATGCTAAATTCCTTATGCCATTTAGTCTTCTAAGTATAATTGTCCTTGTGAATTACTGGATTTTAATGTGAAGCTTTCTTTGTGTCCACAAAATGAAATTCCCATTTATTACATGTCTCCCTTAAATGTCCTCATAATTTTTGGCTTGATCAGAGAGTCATAATGACTGATATTCCCCACTGTTCTGAGTGCTCCTGCCTGATAATTGACCACAGTGGGAGGTACTTACAATGGCTATCAGTTCAAGAACAATTAATGTGCAGTAAAGCTTACAAAGGACACAACATGTCTGGAAGGAAGTTTTAGATCAATACAGCTTTTAAGATCTAAATTATGGAGGAGAGAAAGAACACTCATGAAGACAGAATGCTTGGTCATGTACAAGTATTGACATCACCATAACATGAGCATTACAACAATGTTAGCACAGGAGGAAATTCTGGTTTAATTTCAGAAAAATGTTTTTAGTAATGTATAAAACAGAATAGAATGTTTACATAGTCGGCAACACTGTGATGACAAGTAGCATTCGAATAAAAAATGAGCCCAAGTATTCGTGTATTAAAGGCTTAGTTGGGGCTTTAGGGGAGTGATTGGATTATGCGAGCTCTTATGTTAGTACTAGATTAATCCAGTGATGCATTCATAATCTCCTGGCACTTTGTGCAGTGATTAAAACTAGAATATGGGCACTGGTAGAAGTAATCAGCTCATGGGGGCCGTGTCTTTAGAGGGTACATCTGATCCCTGGGTTCATTCTGGCTCTGTTTACTAGTCATCGAGGGATGAAAAGACTTTGTCTACGGCTGATTGTTGTGTCCCCACTTCAGACTTGAAACGATGGAACTGGACGGTGATGGATTCAAAACTCGAAAAGTGTGAGCCCAAATAAATCTTTTTTAGGTTGATTTTTTTTTCTCTTTCAGAGGTATTGGTATAATGTCAGAAGTTGACTGATGCAGTAACTGAAATTAATTAGACTAGGTAGAGCTTCAGTCCTTTGTCTATGCCATGGATTGTTCTTAGAGGATTCTGTTTTGCCAGCCAAATGAATTTCCCTTAAAAGGTATTCAAGAACTAAAAAAGAAGGGAAGAAACAGAAGGCAAAAATTACAGATTTGATTCAATCAAGTTAAAACTAACTTTAAAAGTTAAAGTGTGACAATTCTTGTATTGAAAATAGTGATATTTTGTATAACAATTGAAACAAGGATTTCACTTTTTAATATACTAGGCAACATTGAACTCATCAATTTTCTCAAAATATTTTATTGCAGGGCTCTTTTGGAGTGTATTAATATACTACTTACTTAAAGTCTTATAGTGTTTCTTTAAACTCTGCTCCTGTTTCACTAAAACCCATTTTAAAATAAGCAATCATGAAAGATTTCTCTAAGCAACTAGATTGCTTCAGAGTTAGAATAGTTATTTTATTATTTTGTTTCCTTGATGCTATTACACATCATAAATCCCACACCTTTTTTTTTCAGGGATAAGATTATTTTGTCAATACATATCGCTCATCTTTGAACAACAGTACTAGTCTCAACACTTACCTAAAAAAACACATATCTCTTATACTTAAAAAAAGATTAAGAATATTAAAGTGTTTACTATGAAATTCATTTTCTACCCTAGAGAATTTTTTTCAATTTATTAACTAAACTACCTACATACTCTATTACATCAGTAGTATATGAAATAATCTCAGACTTAACTTGAATATATTTGAGGAGATATAAAATGCAGGGTTCTTTTAAATATAGGAAGTTTGGGTTTGTTTGTTTTTTCAAATCAGTGTTTTTTGCTGATTTTTTTAAAGGAACAATTGTAAAGTCTGGAAACTGCACCTGTGTATGTGTTTGTATGATAGGATGAGCAATGGAGCAGCATAAGCTGAGAAGGCACTAAAACACTTGTTCTTTACTCAAATCTAATATAATAACATGAATCCTTCACTAGTTTTTCATTTCCTGAAATTTTGATATAAATAATCTTATTCAGGAAACCCTCACTTAAGAACATTAGTCATTTCTGTTATGCAATCTAAAACACAGGTGTGTACAAGTACTACTAAGTTAAATATGGAAGAAAATATTATAAAAGCCAGATGACAGAAATACTTTAATGTTTCACATTTTGTAGATTGTAGAAGTGTTCAGACATATCCATCTATATTTATAGAACGTTTTCTGAAGTACCCACTCTGAATTAGGTCAAGTATCTGAAGAATGCTTCAATAGATCACATTGAAATTACCCTAACAACTGAATGATCAAAAAAGTCTCATTCGAGTTATGCAATCATAAAACTTTTATAACTACTATTACTTAATAATTATCAAGATTATATATGTTGTACATGCATAATAATTATGTTATTACTGTTTCATACTATCATAAAGCTAACAATTAATTTTTAAAAATTGCAAATTAAAGTGTAGCTAGAGAGTTTCTCTGTGTCCCTCCCAGCCCCATGTTTGGGACAAATCTCTCCCACCTGTGGTCCACAGCTCAGCCACTTATAAAATAATTACACAGATGCTTATATTAATTACAAACTGGATGGCCTATGGCTTGAGCTTCTTACTATCTGGCTCTTTCATCTTAAATTAACCCATTCCTATTAATCTATATGTTGCCGCGTGGCCATGGCATTACCAATCTGTTGGCATCTTGTTGCTCCTTGCATGGCAGCTGACTTCTCTCCCAACTCTGCCCTTCTCCCTGTATCTCTGCTTGGACTTCCTACCTGGCTGTAAGCTTTCTTGCCATAGGCCAAAACAGCTTTATTTATTATCCAGTGGAAGCCACACATATTCACAGCATAGAGAAAGACATCCCGCAACATTAAGGATAACATAAAAAATAGTTTACCTTCTCTTAAATTAATTCAAACTAGTCAGAGTGTGATTGCAGGATGTTTATATGTACACAGTTTTCTACTTCCTGTTTTCTTATCCTTTATGTAAGTCCTGCTACCAGAGTGTGTGTAGAAACTCCCCTCTAATCAATATGATGTGACAAAGGGAAGCACATATGGAAGATGCAAATAAATTATCTAGTCAGTTAATAAGCATTAATTGAAAAGGAGATTATCCAGGTGGTTCTGACCTGATTAAGTAATGCATCAAAGTCAGACCAGCTAATACAGTCACTCTTGGTATTCTCAAAGAAACAAGTTGCTTTGATTTACATAGCTTCAAGTAGCTCTTAGAAAAGGATGTTTCAGAGTGGGATTGCTGAGACTTGAAGCAGATAAATTCCCAGTCAATGAAATGATTCCTAATAATATTCTGCTGTACTCACATATTGGTGCCTAGCCCAGCTGACATCAGAGAGGCTTAATCCAGCAACTGATAAAAACAGATGAAGTGATCCACAACCAAAGTTTAGGCGGAGCTAGAGGAACCCTGCCGAAGAGGGGGAATAGGAATTTCATGAGCCAGTTGGGTCAAGGACGCCACAAGAAAACCCACAAAATCAACTAACCTGGGCTCATAGGGGCTCACAGAGACTGAACTGACAACCAGGGAGCCTGCATGGGGTTAGTTATCTTAGGCACTGTGCATATATATTACAACTATGTAGCTTGGTCCTGCCGCAGGACTCCTAACATCAGGAATAGAGTGTAGCCAGAAGTTTCTATCCTGCCTATTCCCGCAGCTGTTCAGTCCCAAATAAACACACAGAGGCTTATATTAATTGCAAACTGTTTGGCCTATAGCTCAGGCTTAACATTAACTAACTCTTACAACTTAATTCAACCCATTTCTGTTAATCTGTGTTTTACCACATGGCTTTACCTGTGTTCTGTTGTATCTTGCTCCTCCAGCAGCATTCAATGTCTCCTCTGACTCTGTCTTCTTCTTGTCTCTCCACTTGGATTTCCTGCCTTGCTCTATTCTGCCTTGTCATAGGCCATAACAGCTTCTTTATTAATCAGTGGTAACAACACATATTCACAGAGTACAGAAAGCACCCCATAGCACCAGGGGCTGTCTTTGACTCTTTAGCTGGATTTCAGGACCCCTTTCCTCATACTGGATTGCCTTGTCTGGACAATACAAGGCGAGGTGCCTAGCATTACTGCAACTTTATATGCCATGTTTGGTTGATTTCCATGGGAAGCCTGCCCTTTTCTGAGGAGAAACGAAGGAGAAATGAAGGGGGGGGCAGAAGAAAGATGGGAGGGACTAGAAGAAGAAGTAAAACTGCAGACAGGATGCAGAATTAATAATAATAATAATAATAATAATAGTAATAATAATAATAATTTCTCATTAAAAGGAAAGGAAAGGAAATTTAGCCTCAAGTTTCTTGAATTTAGCTGTAGCTGTATTCTATGTCATCCCTAGTTTGTGCCAAGCCTGGGAATTTATTGAACACTGCCCAGATTTCTTATTAATGGCATTGTGGTAATGATTTCACATTGTTTTAAGACATTCAATTTTTTGTTAGCATAAAAATTAAGAAGACTCAAAGAAAGGTTGACATTTAGATATTAGTCATAAATAACCATAATACAAATGACTATCAGAGGTTGTGAAATAATTGTATTAGTTTCTTCATTACATGTCACAATTGACATGTTTTGAATTAATATATTTATTTGTTGTTGGTTATCTGCCACAATGTGTGTTCTCTGGAAACATGAACATTGTGTGACTCTCTGCCATAGCCCTCAAACCTAAATGGTATGTGACATAGAATAATAAAGAATATTAATTTATTATTATATAAAAATAAGTAAATTCAATACATATTATAAACAGTTGTGTGCAGGTTGCTGAAGTGGCCAGAAACAAAACATAAAGGAGGAAATAATTCTAAAATCTGTTTCACTATGATTCTATAGTAACTGAGCTTTCATTTTCACCCCCTTTTGTTTTATTTTGCCTCTTTTTCTCTAAGTAATGTCCTGCTTTCATCACGTCATTTTTTTTTTTAGACAAACAACAATAGAAAAGCAGATCACATGTCAGAAGTAGTGGAGCACTCTGCCTATTACACAATCCTCCCTCATCACTCAGTCCAATTTACATTCTGCTACTGGTAACACATTAAATCAGCTTTGCAACTTGCGTTCTAGTTAAGTAGGCCACCTTCCACCAAAGCCCAGAAAATTCACCATGTGCTCACTCCAGTCTTTCATTCTGAATATATTTCCATTTACCTTTCTTTCTTTATACTTCAAAGTCCAGTTTGAATGCATAAAACTTTTACCAGTTAACTTTTATTGAATTGTAATTTAATTTCTCCTATTTTATTAAAAAAAATCAATCATGTGAGTCAAAAAGGCTCCATTGGATAATTTCAAACCTGTGGTCACACAGGTGACCCTGGTTAAAATCAGTGGAAAAAACCAGAATGGCATGAATAAGAGAAAGGACTGAAGGCAAGGGGACAGGCGATGAAGGTCGATGGAGACAGAGATGGTAAAGCCATGCAAGAAATCAAGGTGTTTTTATACTTATGTGAGATTGCCAAAACATATTTAATCAATTAATACAGTAAAATAAAATGCTAAATTAAAATTTACAACCTTATAGGCAGTATAATGTAGAAGAAAAAAAAACCAAACTTCCAGGACTCATGACTATCCTACTTATGAAGTGATTTTGAAATGTATTCTTTCTGAACTCCTTACATAATTGAAAAGGTAGATAACAATATTTCCTACTTCACATTTTGCTTAAATAATAAATAACTCTTCCTACAATTCCTAGCACAGTGTTATTATACATAAAATTAGTATGTACTTACGCCACTCTCCCTCTAAATTTACACAGAATAAAGGATACCTGCCCCAAGTAAAACCTCTTTGGTGCCTAACTATCATCATCTTCCTCAAGAACACAAAAATTCAGTCGCTCAGTGGGTACAACATTTACTGGTCATATAGAAGAACAGAGTGTGCTTCTCTGCACTGTGATAATGGCTCACAACAACCTTCTTTACCTCCAGTTTCAGGGGTATTGACCTAACTCTTTTGGCCTTCAAGAGCAATGCTCGCTCATGATATACATACATATATGCAAAATATGTATGCAAAATATTCATACATATAAAATAAAATAACAATAATAATAAAATATCTAAATTACTAGAGATTAAAAAGAGAGAATAAAAAACTTAATAATAAATCATCAATTACTATAATATTAATAGTCATTGAACATAAAGCCAGTAATTGCAACTAAATCTCACAGAGTTTACATCTCCATTTTCATCATAAACACCCACACACTTTAAAGTGCCATGAAATAAACGGCCAGAAATCTTTCTTTAATTTTTGGTGTTTTTTGGGTAAAATCAGTACAAATTATTAAAGAAATACCATTGAACTCCCAAATCTACAACAAAATAAAACCTACTGCAAAGATATATGAGGTATTTTGTTTAGTTACAGATGAAGAAGTATAACTTCTTTTAATATGTATTTATATAACACGTAATCTAGGGCTTTAGATATAAATATGCAGTTATGATAATAATATGAACTGTACTTTTGTAAGAGGAAAATTGGGAACATTAAATAAACCTTCAAAATATTTTTCATAGCCTTTTCAGATTACTTTTCTAAAGCCATGATTATCCATGAATTACTGACATTTGGAAGGTTTACATGCTGTTACAAAAACAAATAAAAACAAGCACTTCTTAGGAAGTACTTGATCTATTAGATGAAAAGTCTTGCTGGTTTTAATTGTTTTAAATTCAAGACAGCAGCACTTGGTACTGAGAAGTAGAAAGCCCACACAGTGTGGAGACTCTAAAGGCACCATCCTCTCCTCCTCACACATGGAACCCCTGCAAACTTCATTAAGAATAAAAGTATTCAATAATTTAAGAAAACCCTGCCCTTCACAGTGCTTTGTGTAGGATAAGACATTATTTGTAAAAGCTATGACACTTTTCTTAATCAACTATACTACTTCTAGTGTGATGCAAGTTGATGGTTAATGATGAGAATTAAATCAAATAGAGTTCAAGGGATTTTTACTTTCAGTATGGAAGAAGATGTGATATATTTATTATTTATTGTATTTCTGAGTGCTGTTTAAATATAATTTAAGATTTCTGTCCCAAAGCTTTCCCAGATTGTGAAGAATATATAAGTAAATCAGTTATAGCAAAACACAGGTATTTAAATAAATACTTAAATCATTAAGTTGGACAACTTTAGAATAGTTATGATAAATGCTAAATATATGTCTACCCCATATATCTATATTTCCACATATCCATTTCATTACCTATTCAATAACTTCATGTGAAAATTATATTTATTATATAGATGAAATCTCAAATAATTCGACAATTTTGCCACACTCCAAAAGGAAAAGTTCAATACTATATGGCACAAATTAACCCCACAAATTTATCTAGCTTAAATAAAATAAAAACAAGTTTCTGAAGGAAGTACTTTTATATCATATGAATATTCTGGAAGTTTATTGACGAATAAAATAAGAATAATTCAGGGAATATTATTTAAAAATTAGAGAAGGCATTTTATTAAAGAGGAAGAAATTACTTTGTGTTGAATAATAGAAAGTGGGCAATTCATTATGATGGTTACACATGTGGAATATGGAATGAGACGGAAATCAAATGGATATATCCCTGGCACTGTGGTTCATATGCTGTTGAGACTGAGGACTACTTAAGATTCATGCTCTTGAGTTTACTCACCTGTAAAATCTGGGCAACAATGGTGATATTTCATGAGGAGAGGAGCCAATATATTGTAAAGAATATCATTTTGGGGGAGATTCTTCATATACTTGAAAGTGTGAAAAACATAAATGCTAAATTTGGGGAAGAAACAAGAGAAAAAGAGACAATTTATTAGAAAAAGTGAAGCACTCCCTTCAGAAAGTTGCTAAATTAACTTGAAAGAGTAATAAAACACAGACAATGGTGATAGTAAGTAAATGTGATGTATATGTACATTTCTAAATGCAAAGGGAAGAAATGTAGATGATTCCAGAAAAAAATCAGCAAACCAGGGACCTACATAGCCAATTTACAAAATAGGATTATTCTAGACTCTGTAAAATTCTGGAAAACCCTCTTAGAAGAGGATGATGACAGTCTAAATGCCTGGGTGAAGTGTTAAGTAGTGAAAATATGTTTGTTGTCAGAGAAACTTTAAACTTAAAGCAATGACAAAGTGTGAATAAATAGGGCTGGTTCTCTGAATGCAACGAAGAACCTGTTAGAAACCTGTAGTAAAGTTGCAATCACTAATCACAGCATAAGGCAACTTGGAATATGGTTTCAGCATTTTAAATTTTTCTGACTGGATCCAGGAAATCAGAAATGAAGATTTTTATGCAGAATTCTACCAAGTCAAGTTTATATTTTTGCAAACATGTACTCCCTCCTATATGAATAATGAATTAGAGACATAGGTGATATATATATATATATATATATATATATATATATATAGCGCTTTACTTAATGTCCTCTAAAATAACACATACACAATATGTTTAAACACCCATTCCAATGAAGGTCTATAGAAAATTAACCATTATTCATTCCTCATGAAGGTAAAGTTAGAGATGTTATAAAGCATTTCCTTCCCATATCGTTTACATACACATTTCTTCCCATTTCTATTACCAGCACCTCCTCATCCTTAACACTGAATTTAGGAATCATTTTCTCCTGTCTCGTCATCCCAAACTCCCACAGCCCATGCTTTCACCACAGCAGGTGGCACATGAAATTAAAAAGATTTGTGCAAATATATCCATCATCTCCCAAAGAGAATTTTGGCAAAGTCATCTTTCAAAATGGGTGTCTAAAACATATTTTGTAAATAGACTTCTGTAAGAGTTCTTACTGAATTCCTGATGAAATTAGCAAGGCACATGAGTTGTTACTGTTTATCTAATTGTATATTCAAATACCTGCCTCCCCAATCCAGAAAATAAGAACCCATATGTCCTCTTTAAAGGTGCTAAAAAATAAGCCCTATTATATTTTAGCGTGAATATATAACAATGTTTTTGTGGGTTTTGTCTTCGTTTTTGTTTTGCTTTGCTCATCAAAGACAAAGTTGATATGTGAACAAATTACTGACATCTTTAAACAAATACATATTTCAAACAGTATGATGTTAGCACTTTATGAAAGATTTTGATCCAAAATGTATTATTATGTATTGATGTGGATGGGTGGGGACAGAGCAATGGGGCCAGTGAATGGGAATATATATACATATACTTTATCAATTGTAAAAGTTCCGGTTAGAAAGTACCTTTTAAGTTGAAAATTGAATAAACAACAAACACAAAGCAATTCTAACATTTAACCTTTTAAAGTCTGTTGTATATAATCAGAATAAGTCCTACCAGAAGTTTGTGTGTGTGTGTGTGTGTGTGTGTGTGTGTGTGTGTGTGTGTAAATGTTGGTATGTACATGTTAACACAAGTGCAAACAAAAGACAGAAGAGGGTATCAGATCCTCTGGAATTGGAGTTATAGGTACTTGAGACCCACTCCCATAGGTGCTGAAAATCAAATCCAGGTCCTCTGGAAGAGCAGTGTGTACTCTTAACCATTGGACTATCTCTTCAGTATAATTACAATTGTTAAAAAACACTTTAAAAATAACTCCTACACCTGAAAATCACTTTCAGCAAAATAGTAGTATACAAAATTAACAGAAAAAATTTGGTAGCCGCTCTACATATAAATGACAAACTGAGAAGAAAATCATGGAAACAATAACTTTAACAATAGACTCATATAACATAAAATATCTTGGGGTAACTCCAACCAAGCAAATGAAAGACTTGAATAATAAAAACTTTAAGACAATGAAGAAAGAAATTGAAGATGATATTAGAAGATGGAAGGAGCTCTCATGCTCATGAATTGGTAGGATTATTATAGCAAAATTGGCCACCCTACCAATAGCAATCTACGGATTCAGTGCAATATCCAACATAAATCTTCACAGAACTTGCAAGGACAATTTTAACCCAAGTGTGAACACACAAAATCCAGGATAGAAAAATGAACTGAATAATAAAAGTGCTGCTGCAGGCATCACCATCCCTGATCTCAAACTGTACAGCAGAGCTACAGAAGCTGTGATCAACAGAATCAAACTGAAGTCCTAGACATAAGTCCCCTAACTTATATGACCATCCAATATTTGATAAAGGAGCCAGAAGCACACACTGAACAAAAAACACCATCTTCATCTAGTGGTGCTGATCAAACTGGATGGCTGCATATATCCAAATGGATACATTCTCATGATCCTGTGCAGAACTAGAATTCTAAATGGACCAAAGACCTCAACTAAGAGCAGATACACTGCAATAATAGAAGAGGAAGTGGGAAATTGTCTTGAACTCATTGGCACAGGAAAAGACTGTATGAACAGGACTGAGAGAGCAAAAGCAATAAGAACAACAATTAATAAATGAGACCTCATAAAAGTAAAATGCTTCTGGATGACAATAACACCATCAATTGGAAAAAGTGACAGGGTACATAATGAGATAAGATTTTTTTAAGTGCACATTAAATAGAGGGCTAATTTCTTAATATATATAAGGAACTAAAAAAAAGGACATCCAAAAACCAAATAATCCAGTTAAAAATAGGGTACAGATATAAACAGATAATTTCAGAAGCCATAACACAAAAAGCTGAGAAGCAAAGAAGTGCTCAATATCCTTAGTCATCAGGGAAATGCAAACCAAAACAACTTTGAGATTTCATCTTACACCAATCAGAACAGACAAGATCAATAAAACAAATGACACCTCATGCTGGCAAGGATATTGAGCAAAAGGAACACTTATACATTGCTAATAGTAGTGCAAACTCATACAATCTATATGAAAATTGATGTGGTGGTTGAGAATCAATCTACCTCAAGATCAAGCACTACCATGGTTGGGCATATACCTAAAGGACAGTTCACCTACTACAGAGACACTTGCTCAACCACGTTCATTTCTACTATGTTCATAATAGCTAGAAATTGGAAACAGCCTATATATCCCTCAACAGATGAATGTATAAAAAAATTTTCTGTTTACAAGTGGGGTTTTCCTCAACTGTTAAAAAAAAATGAAATCATGGAATTTGCAGGAAAATGCACAAGCTAGAGAAAATCATCCTGAGTGAGATAACCAAGACTCAAAAAGACAAACATGATATATATTCCCTTATTGCGAATGTCAACTGTTAAGTCTTTGATAATCAAGCTACAATCAATGAAACCACCGGTGTTAGGAATAGAGTAAGGGACTACTAGTTTGGGAGGGTTAGATCTCCCTAGGATAGGAGAAATAGAATAAAGTAATGAATGAGTGGCTGGTGGAGGGAATAGGTGGATGCGGCAGGGAATACAGGAGAGGCAGCTAAGACTAGGCCAGTTGAGTGGTAGTATGAAAACCTAATATTTTAGAAGCTTCCTAAAATATACATATATAAAATGATCTAATGGAACTGCCAAACAACAAGGAATACAGAGCCCAATCTGGGCATTTCTCATCACCAAATGAAGCCTCCAGTTCTTGGAATATGCAACATCTAACTGAGAAGTTGGCCAAAGGAGCCCCATGGAACTAAACAACTTAGTCTATGGACAAGGGTAGTGGTAGCTCTACAAAGGTTGACAGTCAGGCCTTATTGCTGAAGACAACACTTACATAGTTCAAGGAACATGGTAAGGTCAAGCTGGTGCCTACCTAGAGCCTTCACCACCGTGAACTAGTGTCCATGGTACTAGACTAGACTAGATATTGACTAGTATTCATGATGCTCTGCACACCAGAAAAGAAAGGTAAACACCAATCCAGCTACAAACCTCTGATCTACAATGGTGATCTGTCTGCAAGATGCACTGGAGCATGAGTAGCACAAAGCTTGTGGGAATAATAAACCAATATTTGCTTGTTTTTAAGGCCCATTCCATGAGATGGAACCCATCCCTGACAGTGCTTGTGGGGCCAAGAACCTGATGCAAGATAGGCCAAGGACCTAGCACTGCTCTATTAAAGGAACATAGCCATAAAATGACTTATAACGACATCCAACTATACACATAGATCAGTGTTTTGTTCAACCAGCATCAGAGAAACTCTCCCCTGATGAAGAGGAGAACAAACATAGAGACCTATAGCTGAAATATAGGAAGAGGGTGGGAGACCTTGTAACACTCAGTCCAAAGTCAGATGTCTCCATCAAGTCCCTCCCCTCAGGGCTCAGGAAGCCCTGCAGATGAGAAGGAAGAAAGATTATAAGAGCCAGAGGTGATGGAGAACACCAAGGAAACAAACCCTTCTAAATCCAGCAGAACCAACGCACATATGAACTCATAGACTGGCAGCAAGCACAAGCAAGCACAGGGTCTGAACAGATTTGTGTCAGGTGGACTTCCAGCAGTGGCAAGGGAGGTGGGCATAAGCTCGTATCCCTAATCCAGATGCAGTCTCCAATGGAAACCACTCACCAAGGAAAAATTAGTTTTCTCCAATGAGTTTCATACACACCACTTTTAAATGCAGGTCCCAAGCACAGCAGTAGATGCACGCGCGCGCACACACACACACACACACACACACACACACACACACACACACAATCAATGGAAGTTTTGGAGGATTTTTGCCTCAAAATGCTTTGTCAGGTTCTTTTTCTCTCATTTTCTCCTTACAGGTCTTTAACATACATACTGTGTTTTCTGGTTTTACATTTTTGACGGGATTTCTGTGTGTGAAAATATGTTAATTCTTCTTGTGCTTTTTTTCTTTGGTTCTTCTGTTTGTGTGGTTGTTTCGTCTTATTCTGGTTTGTTTTTATTTTATCTTATTTTACATTATTATTATTGTTATTATTATTACTATTACTATTTTACATGACTGGCTGCATTCTAAGTGGAGAGAGAAAGAAAGGGTGTGGATTTGGGTGGGTGGGGAAGCAGGAAGAATCAAGGAGGAGTTAGGGGAGGGGAAACTGTGTTCAGAATATATTGTATAAAAAGATATATTTTGAATTGTAAAAAAAATCACTTTATTAGCACAGCCCTGTTCTAAGTTACTGATATATCATGATCTTTAGTGCCTGATACTCTTTTATTGTGAGAGAGCCACTGGATTCCACTTCTTACTCCCAGACATGACATAGGCAGAGTAAACATATATTTTGGAAAAGGAATTTCCAAGTTGTCCTCCCAAGACAATCTTAGGAAACATGAGGGAAGGCCACATTCGGAGAAACCCTCCATAGGTTTATAGCAGACCCATTCTGAGTACCCAGAAGAAAACTATTAAGACAGCCATTGAATAAACTACCCATGGACAGGAAAAGAATCGTAGAAAAAGAAAACTGGAGGTAATGCTTCCACACAGTTCAGCCATGATGGAACCATCATAACTCCCAGGACTTTGAACAAAATGTCTCGATTCATTAACAGAACAAAAAAATCTGCCTCAGTCCAAAGTTGTTCTATTTCTGTCAAGACTGTAAACTCAAGATCTGACTGTTTTCAAGTCCTGTAATGATCTCTCACACTCCTACAAATGTTTCAGGATGTGAAGATATCAACCACCAAACTATATAACGGCAATTGTGTGTCACTGAATCAAAATTAACCAGTCAGCAAAGAAGCAAGGGAATGTTAACTATGAAAAATTCTTTCAAATAATCTAGACCTCCATGGTTGTTGAGAGTTATCAAATAGGGCAGTAAACATTAGTAAGACATGTTACTTATGTTTACTGAACAGTTTAAGTAGACACATGGAAATTAGGAAAGATGTGTGAATAAAACCACTAAAAATAAAACCTACAGATACTGACATGAAAATACATTGAATTAGACTAACTTCAGAGAGCAGTAAGAGCTCATAATAAAAGCAGTTCAAAAATGCGTGCTAGTTCTTAAAGAAAGAGATTAAAAAATAAACTATATTACATACGGATTGGTTGTCATCAAAGTGTCTTGTGTTAGAGGCTGAGTCTCTAGGGTGACAGTACTGTATTTGATGAGGCTTTTAGAAGGTGGGGCCTGTTTTGAGATCTCAAGATATTGTTTGGTGTGCTACCTCAAGGGGATTTAAGTTAGCAATCCTGTGATGTCTTGGCATGCTAAGGAGACTGTTGGAAAAAAAAAAAGCACATCTGACCTCTCTCCACATCTGTGGCTTACTGTTTAGATTTGATCCCATTCTCACACATGTCCCCACCACTGAAATTCACCATACGATGTCACAGTAGAGAAGGTCCTTGCCATAATGGACCTAAGGCAGACACCATGCTCATGAGCTCCCAGAATTGTGAGATAAATTAACCTACTCATTAAGGCAGATGTTTCAAGCATTTCATTATATAAGGGTAAAAATCTGAGATGCTCATTATGCTGTAGGTAGGAAAAACTATGTGAAATTGAATGCAGTGATATATCGTTCCTCTTCCTTTTGAAAACAATTTTGGCTATTCAAGGTCTTCTCTGCTTTTATTGCATATTAGAATTAGAGGATAAATTTCTGTTAAAAAATGAATTGTGGTAGGTATATAACATTAATTCACTGATGAAATTTGGGAAGAGTTGATATCTTTATTATATTCTGATTTCTAATCAGTGAAGATCATATTTTTTTCTTTTTAATTGCATCTTCTTCAGAAATGTTTTGTAGTTTTTAGTGTGCAGTAGCACACTAGACTGTGCTAGGACAAGGCTGAAATAGTTCAAGTTTAAAGTTTTAAATAGTAGTGCCTTTTATACTTATAAACACTTGTTACTTGTGAATATGAATATAATTGTATATTGGTATTACAACCCTCCCATTGCTAATCATTGTAGATAAATATTTTTGTAGGTGCCACTGAATTTTAAGCATGCTTCATCATGTTATTCTTAAATGTGATGTTTTATTGCTTCCTATTCAGTCTGTATACATGTTATCCACATTTCTTGACTTTTTTATTCTCACTAAAATTGCATATATACTACTATGCATATAAGAGAGGATGGAAAAGATAACCTGTCTTGCACCTGAACTCAGAAGGGAAATAATCAGTCTATATCTGTAAGTTTATGGTACATGTTGGTTTGCATATTTTTCTATTACAGTTTAAAATGTTTGCTCCTCAGACATGTTAAAGCCCAAAATGACATTTTTTAAAATAGGATCTTTGCAAATGATGAGATTGGTTTATTAATAGCAAGCCTAATTTCTTTCATCACTGCCCTTTTACAGAGGGAAATCTGGATGCATAATAGATCTTCACACGGAATAGACTATTCAAGGTAGAAGAATAGTCCACTAAGAGAAGAAGCTTCCAGAAACTATGAAAACTGTGTGGAAACCACCCCAGCACCACCCTACTACATGCCTAAAAGAGAATCAACTTTTCACACACCAGTCATTTTGAAACTCATCTAAATTCCCAACTTGTGGTTCTCAGTGAAGGCAGGTCTGGTAACTAACGATGCTTCCAAGCTGAGGCATGAGGAGTTGTTTTGTATTGCCACTTTGCTAATAACTCTTATCAAAATGGAATGTTGAATTTTGCCCAACAGTTCTTTCCTATTAAGTTGAATATAGTATTTCTTATACTTGCATATACAACTGAATTGACTGATTTTTAAATGGTAGCCCAAATTTTTTTCTAAGATAAATGCTACTCAGCCCCAATGAATGTTCCCCTTTTACATAAAGAGCTAAGTTTGTTTTTTAAATTTTTTTTTCATTTTACATACCAACCACAGATCCCCCCTCTCATCCCTCCTCCCACTTTCCCCCACCTTCTCTCCCCCATCCCTTATCCCCTCCTCCAATATGGTAAGCTCTGCCATGGGGAGAACAGTTAAGCATGGTACATTCAGTTGAGGCAAGAGCAAGCCCCTCCCTGCTTTACCAGGAGTGAGCAAGGTAATGGTATCTGACCTTAGGTAATGGGATCCAGAAAGCCGGCTCATGCACCAGGGGTAGATCCTGTTCACACTTCCAGGGGCCCCTCAAACAGACCCAGCTACCCAACTATCTCCCATATGCAGAGAGTCTAGTCTGATCCCATGCAGGTTCCACAGCTGATGGTCTAAAGTTCATGAGTTCCTGTGAGCTTGGTTTAGTTGTCTCTGTAGATTTCCCCATCATGATCTTGACTCCCCTTGCTTATGTAATCCCTCTTCTCTCTCTTTGACTGGACTCCCGGGGGGAAAAAAATTTAAAAATTTAAATAAATAAATAAATTACCATGACTCTATAACACACCTTAAGATCTTAAATTGTAATCCCACCAGCATTGTTCTTGGTGTTAGAGATTATTTTTAGCTATCTAGGTGTTTTATGAATGTACATATGTATGTATTTATTTATTTATTTTTTGTTCCTTGTAAATTAAAGCATAGTTTTATGTATTTCTGTAAAGAATATAAGGATTTGGTTTAGACTGCATCAAATTTATATATAGTATTTTGTAAAATGGTTATTTTCACAATAGTTCCCTGATTGCTGGGGACAATAAATATTTTTGATATATTTATAAAAAATTAAGTTTGCCAAAACTGTATTTACAGGCAGGCCTTTGTAACTGTCTCTTTAATTGTCAACATAACTACAGAGAGGAGCTGTGAAGTCAGTATTTGGGGGTAGTAGAAATCTTCTCACTATCTACCGAAGTCAGAAGTTGTTCAGTTTTGGGTAGCATTGAGGTGTTGGTGCACCTGGCAACGTCATCACTGCCTCTAATATATTCTGACCTCAGGTGAATTATTCAACAAATACCGGTGAAATAGTTATGTATTTTTTCCAGCAAAAGTGTTTAGTCTTTTTCTATTACTTAGCATTTAAATAAATAAACCGCAACATCATTGATGGTGTTAGTGCCCTGAAATGCATTTAGAATTTCAAAACTGTAGTTACACTAATTAAGTTGCCTAAGAGTCATACCAAACTGCATTTTGACTGTAATATCAATGAAAATGCAGAAGAGCTAGCAACAGAATATTAAGTATTTGCTATGAAATACAAAGGTCAAGGATATTATATTTAGTCACTAGAATTCTGTGAAATATTTATTTCAATGCTCTACACAGAATTAGTGCAGAACAGAACTTTAGAATGAAAAATAACTGCAATAGAGCATAGTATTATTTAATTCATTTTTATATCCATTTGTATGACATTTGAGAAATGAGATGGCTATAAGTATATGTAGATGTAGGTATACAGATCTACTATCTGTGAATATATATGTATACAGATACGAAAAATTATTCGTGTTTATTTTGGATGATTACTTTTGTATTTGATATTTTATTTGATATGTCATTTATATTTGAATGATTGAATTTGTAACATTTAACATGTTTCTTCATTACTAAGAGTTATAGGCATGACCTCTGTTTTATAAAGATAAAATGTACTGGGAATAGAGCTCAGTAGTAGAGCGTTTGTTCAGAATATGTGGGACCCTCGGTTCAATCTCCAGCACTAAAAGAAAAGTAAGTAAACAGAATTTCAATCCTCAATTGTTTTTCTAAATTGATATGTAGAAAAACACATTAAGCTAATCATGTGTTTGGACAGTTACTGGCAGAACTCACTGGTATATTTCAGATTATCTGCTTAATGTGGGAATTTTCAGTCATTTTAGTATTACACAATGTCTTCCAGCCAACCCATGAAAGAGGTTTCCACTTTTGAAGAAATGCCCTTGATTTATCTTAGAAAAATTTGAAATAGCTATTACTTTTTAACAGGTTCCTTTTCCCCTTTTGCTGAGTATTCATTTGAGGGGTTCCATTGTACTGTATTTCTGTATTTTGTCAGAAAGTGCACAAAAGGATTTATTATTTTAAAAGTTCTTTGACTTTAGTAGGTATTCTTTTGAGAACAGACTAGTGAACTGAGATTTTTTTTTCTCCAATCAAGTTCCACAGTAAGGGAAAGAAAAAAAGGAAAGAACAAAAGATTAGAGAAAAAATAGAAATGCTATTATCTTGCAAACCAGGTTTCTGGTTACAGCATTATTGTTTTAATGTCCTTCATACACTAAAAGAAAGCTAGTCAAAGACTCAAAATCAACTTTTTCCTTAGTTTTATGAATTCTCAAATGTTCTTTAGTAGAATAAAATAGAAAATTCTTCCTTTGCTGAAACCTAGCCAGTAATACTCTCTCCAACTCTAACATGGAGCCTGGAGTTCAAATCCCAGCATTGCCTCTGTGGGCTGTGCCATTTGGACGATTTCAAAGACTCACCAGTACCTCAAACTATTCGTATGTTAAAAGTACATGATCACTATAACCATTTTACTGATAAATGCTTGAGGTGAGGAGTAAGGCACATTGCTATTAAGGTATCGAATTTTTCCTAACTCACTAGTAATATTCAAAGTGTAACTATCATTACATCTCTAGTATTAGGTAGCAGTTAACTTTATTATTCATATTAGTATTTATCAAAATTAGATTAAGAATTTTTTATAAAATCCACTATAGTGTTATAGGATTGAATTTTTAGATACCTTATATTGATCTAGTAACAGAAAACAGTTATGTAGCAAATATTCAATGTCATGGGCAAGATAGTCTTTTTTTCTATGACCAAGACTGCATTCATTTTTCTATACTCATGCTTAACATTCATATAAAGTTTTTAAATAAGTCAATTAGGAATGAATAGGAACTAATAAATCTTGATAAACTAGATCTCTAAATATTTAGCATTTTCAAAAATAACATCTACTTGCCACCAAGTATTAAAGCAATTCAAGAAACTTATTTAACTACTACTAATTAAAAGCAATAATTCAAACATTTGTGTATATTACATATTTAGAGAAGTTAAAATTAAGAAAATTTAAACATGATTGGATATTTTAAGCTTCTTTTTTTTTTTTTTTTTGGTTTTTCGAGACAGGGTTTCTCTGTATAGCTTTGTGCCTTTCCTGGAGCTCACTTGGTAGCCCAGGCTGGCCTCGAACTCACAGAGATCCGCCTGGCTCTGCCTCTCGAGTGCTGGGATTAAAGGCGTGCGCCACCAACGCCCGGCTTACTTATTTTTTTTTATTTTAAGCTTCTTATTGATAGTCATAAATTCAGTGTACGGTTTTCACCCTTTGGGATATACATAATTACATATGATAATAAGTATATTATCATATATTATCATATATGACATATTTACATATGATAGTATATGTATGTAACTCATATATGTATATATGGCAAACTTATTTCAATACATATACATGCAGATTTTACATTTTTATTTATGTTATTTCTTTAAGATAAAAATAATAAAATCATTGAATCGAAATAGAAAAATGCATAGCTTTTTATGTATTTCTTTACATACTTTTAAGAAGACTTTGAAAGGGCTGTTTTAACAACTCAAGTCTGTAATATTTTGTAAATTCTTACACACTCTCATTATGAGGAAAATATGCTATTTAACAGACAATATAGCATTATATCCTTAATATACATTTTAACTTTAGGTGAAGGTGATCATCTTTGTACTAACAGTCTATTGCCTTCTCTTCTGCAGTTTTTCTGGTTTGCACAGCCCAGTGGAAGGCAATTTCTTAGGGGCAGCTTCATCCCACGTAGCCAGAGTTCTTTGATGAGTCTTCTTTGTGATATGCAACAGAGGCTCAACTGTACTTTGTGTCATTAATCTTCCATTTAGGAATGGACTTTTGTACTAAAGCTGTTTATCTTTTCACTCAGAATGCAAATCTCTAATTGGCCAGTAAGAATTACCTGAAATTTTGTCACATAATAGATGCTTTTATCAAATGATTCTAAAATCTCAGTCCCCTTTGGATATTATTGTGCTGTTTTTCTTTCTCTAGGGTATACTATATTCTTATTTTAGTATTTTTGTTATATGCATTATTTTAGACACTTTTACAAAGAATTTTAATGCCATTATTACATTTCTGAAATGTATACATTGGTATGAAATGTATAAGCATGTGTTCATTTGAAGCTTATAGTTTTCAGTTAACACAATATATGGTAGATTTACTCATATTGATACAGTTTTTAGAGATCAATTATTTTTGATGCTGTGATCATTTCCTTGGAATGGATGCAACATAATCTTTCCTTAATTATTCTGATTAGTATTTAAGCTGTTTATTTTGTTTTACTACCAAGATAGTTTTCTATGACTACTGGAATGCACAGTTCCTTGTACAGGAATCAATCACTTTTTTCACATCTATTGATACTGGAATGCACAGTTCCTTGTACAGGAATCAATCATTTTTTTCACATCTGCATAATGATGGTAAATGTTTCATTGTAATGCTTTCAATAGTTCAAAATTAGTCTTTAAAATTTTTGCCAGCTTTATTTCCAAGAGCTTGATATAATGGTTTTATTTCTGTGCAGTGTTTTTTCAACAAGTATTGTTGTCACACTTAGGAAATATTTTCCACAATCATGAGTGGTATCTTGAATCAGCTTTCTTCTCAATGATTAATAGTAAAGTTTAAAATTTTATCATAGGCCTATTGGCTGTTTAGGATTACTTCTAATTGGATGCATCTTGATCTATTACACAATCATCGCTAATTTGAGCTGTGATCAAGACAACCCTAAGGTTCCTCAATTCACTAAACTCTAGAGATGTTTCTCCCTAGCCAAACTTTCCTAAATCAGTTCTTCCAAAACAAGGTTCATTGTACATGTTTTTTTTTTTCCCACAGGGTTTCTCCGTGTAGTTTTTGTGCCTGTGCTGGAGCTTTCTCTGTAGACCAGTCTGACCTCAAACTCACAGAGATCCGCCTGACTCTGCCTCCCAAGTGCTGGGATTAAAGGCATCCACCATCACTGCCCGGCTGTTGTACATGTTTTCTGTGACTTTTGAAAATTCAGATCTCCACCTAGTTTTGTACCATGTTTTAAGCTAGCATTACTCCCCAAGGACTTGTGATTCATCCTTTGGAATACAATCATCAGGGAGAAGAGTACCTGGACCAAAACATAGAATTTCAATCCTTGTTTTCTTCTGAAACTTTTACATTCTCAGAGCTTATCTTTAAATCTTAACAGTTTAAAATTTAGTTTTGTACTTACTGTGAAATTAGAACCTAACTTCATTGCTCTGCATATAAATATTCAGTTATCCTAGCACTTATCACCATCACGTGCCTTTAGAAACTCAATTAAAAATCCACGGAGCATAAATGTCTATTTTAGGGATGTATTCTATTCCATTCACCTGTGTCTGCTTTTATGTCTTTTTTACTATAATTCTGAAGTTTAATTCAGAAATAAGAGGCATGATGCCTCTATCTATGTTCTAATTTGATATTAATTTATCTTTCTCCTTTTTTTATTGTTTTAAGTATCAGGATTGAACTGAGAATCTCACGCATGCTAGGCAAGCTCTCTACCGTTAAACTATAGATTGTTTTTCAGATAATTCCTTGGCATTATAGCATAGCTTTTTTATTTATATAGAATTATATGATGCAGATTACTACACAAACATATTTCTTTAGGTCCCAGTTTTGGTGGTTCCAAGGCATGTCTGATATCAGATCACTGCTGGTAAGGACCTCATTGATGATATAATTATAGTAGTACAATGGTAGGCAAGATAGAGAAGTCATATTTCCATATAGAAAATCAAAGACTAATTAGGGACCAGTCTTACTTTTATAAAAATGTACTTTTTAATCATAAGACCCTTAGAATTTCACAGGGACTATTGCAAGGATATTCAAGGCTACCTCTCATATATCCTAGGGTCTCACAATAAGCTCTATCTCCATACGATTCTATAACTTTTACCAATATCACCCCCTTGAGGTCAAATTTCTGACACATGAACCTGTGGAATTTCTGGAAGACAAACCTCATTTGCACCATAGGAACAGAAGAATAAAATTAGTAACAGTATGAATAATACCTAAAAATTACTACCAGGGGAGCTTGTAAGTGTTCTTATAAACATTGATACCTGAAGTAATACATACACTCACTTTATTTACTATTCCATTTCACATATATATTTTGAGCATTATATTGTATGCTACAGAAGAATTAATAAGGGTATTTTGAGAATAACTGACATTAAATTTTTTAAAAGCTCCTCTGTGTTTTTGAAGAAAATATTCATAGATAAAAATATATTTTAATATACTTCTCACTAATTACACAGAAATAGTGTATTTGTAAAGCAATGTCTTCTTTCTTAAGAATGTTCAATGTTTTCATTAATGTCTCCTAGACAAAGAGAAGTTTTGAAGTGGTAGAACTATAAACACGTCTCTGCACATTCTGTACTTCAGACCACTCAGTGCATCCAACAGACTCACCTGGCGCTTTGAACAGGTCGGCTCTTTGAATGGCATTTTCCCTTTTACGTTTTGAATCATTGGGCAGCAGCTTTGCTGTTATGTAAGCCTCTTTCATCCTGACACCTATAGAGAACCTGGCTTTGTATATTTTATAGTCATCTCTATTATGTCTTCACCATATTCCTTCTAAACAATAAAAGTCCAGAGTCACAATCAGTAATTTAAATACAAAAGCATTTCAGTCAAGTCGTGAATCTGTGCTTTCCCTTTGCACTAGTTTTTGAGCTCAACAGAAGAAACTTGCATCTCAGCATATGTTTACCATAAAAAATGTAACAGTCTGTTTTTAATGCTTGATTATGGGTTGGGGTACTTTTTAACCATCAATACAAAATTCACAAAAAATGTTATTTTTCTATGAATTAAAGTAAATAACATGTATCCATATCTACCCGCTTAGTGTAAGAAGGCGTATGTAAGTAGATATTATTTAAGATTCCTCTTATACTCTATCTTGGAATCCTAGGCTCTCTCTCTCTCTGTCTTTCTCTGTCTCTCTCTGTCTCTGTCTCTGTCTCTGTCTCTCTGTCCCTGTCTGTCTGTGTCTGTCTGTCTCTGTGTGTGGGGGAGGGGGTGAGCGTGTATTGGTGTATGTGTTTTTGACCAGTCAGTTGGTGGAAATGGGGTTTTGAAGTGCCGGTAGTATATTGGAAAAAATCTGTAGCTTTATATCTAAGAGTATTTGTTTTTGATAATGGGTACACCCAAGTTGGTGTATAATAGTTTTAAATTCTCATATCCCTCTGATCACTTGATCACTATGAAGTAACTTTCTTTTTCTTTTCTAATTAGGTAATTGACTCTGACTTTTGGTAAATTGGTCTGGTCTACCACTGTTGACTGAGTGTTTGGGTCTATATTTGCTGTTACCAAATTTTAGCACGACTTGATTAAGTTGGTTGATGCTTATTTGTATAAGAACAATTTTAACACACAGCATTATACTTAATCTTATATTTTAGCCTCCACAGTATTTACTTTTCATCCCTAAATGAACAGCTTTATTCTCTTACATCTTTCATTAACCTTGCTACTAAACAGTTTTCTCTAATTATTTTATTTATGTTCAACCTTGAATCTGTGCTATGAGACTCAATTAGGTCATTTTTTCTATTATTGAAATAATTCTTATCTAGGACAATGACATTCATTGTAATGAATTATTCTTAGTAATAATACAATAGCTACAAAAATTCATTGTCAAATATGAAGCAATTTAGAAACAAAAGAATTATAATTGAAATTTCTCCAAAGCAGGTAATTATAGAGTATTATTAAAAGCCAATTTAAGATTAATTTCATTATACCTGTAATCTATATTCATTTTAATGAAGCCAGCTACATAATATGTGACTTTAATATGGAATTAGTTGTTTTTATTACTTTATTTATTTTACCACAACTTTATGCTTCTGAAATTATTTATCCTTATGAATCAGTTAAACATAATGGACTATATCACAAGCTTCACAACAAACAGAAAACATGATAGATATTTTCCTATAGTCATTTTACATCTACTCCCTTTCCCATCATGCTCTCTGACTTCTTTAGACTGCCTGAGTAGTACATATCAATTATATCAAAGTATTTCATCTCCCTGTTTTCTGATTTCACATAAGGATTGAAGAGTCATAGGATTGGATTCAGACAACAAAGAGTAACAAAGGCTTTCTGCTTTTGCTAACCCCAGAGCAGCCATATCATATCTTGGATTTACTAAGTATTACTCACATCTTGGCACTCAATCCATAAAGAAATTTGCAGTTAATCTATTTAAGAATGAATTTATGCCGGGCGTTGGTGGCGCACGCCTTTAATCCCAGCACTCGGGAGGCAGAGCCAGGCGGATCTCTGTGAGTTCGAGGCCAGCCTGGGCTACCAAGTGAGCTCCAGGAAAGGCGCAAAGCTATACAGAGAAACCCTGTCTCGAAAAACAAAAAAAAAAAAAAGAATTTATTTCAACTAGGACCTTCATAGGTATAAGGATGTCTTATACACAGTCAAAGATTGTCTCAAAGATAAATTAATTGTCATTCTCTAAAAGCTATAAATGAAAGTGGATGCAAATTAATTACTTGCCAAGATATGAAACATGATAGAATTTAATTATGTGTCTTTAAAAGAAAATCATGTTATCTTTAGAATTTACCCTGAGATTAAAAGAAAATGTCAATTTATTTCTTTGATATAAACAGAAAAAACGTTGGCACTATTAGAGACAACATTTACATTACAAGTGTATCAGAGGACAAAAGACTTCATTTAAACCAATCCTAGCACTTGATAAGCCATGTAAAGAAGATCACTTTTGTTTATTGTTTTGACCTTGTGAGGAGGAATAGATGTGCATGTGTCTTTGGGGCACGGATTCTGGCAATAATCAATCACTGTCTGTGATCTTTGGCCATTTCCCACCAAATTCATAGTAATGAGGACACAAGAGTACAGCTGCTCCATTAGGTGATGTCATAAATAAATCCAGAGACTAAGAATTGTCCTTTTGAGAATAGAAATCAAATTAAATAGAAAATTAAGTATAAATTTCAGTATTAAAATATGTGTTTCCTTGCTGATTTCAAGGGCTGTCTCTCCTTTCTGATTATCACATTTATTCTCCCCAGGAATTTTATCCTTGCACTACAAAAATAAAAATCCCCAGGATGAAATAAACACATGATTTAATCCATATTAATAAATCTATAGTTTTATGGAGAAATAAAATGGGGAAATATATATATATATATAATTGTGGATTATGATGTATTAAAATAATAAAAAAATAACTTAATGGAACAGCTGTCTTCTCCTCAGGATAAAGAATGGTGTGATCTCAACAGAAACATTACATACTCCAAACTCTAGGTGAAAGAATTGACTTATTTGTCTGAATGGGAAAGGAAAGTTTACCAATGAAATCATATTTAACTCAAATTCTTGAAAGAAGAGAAAACAAGGAGTGGTGGGTAAAAACTGGAGGTAAAACAAATGGTATGCAAGCTTCATTAGACAAAGAAAGTAATTTTGTATCCCTCCAACCATGCAATATGGCTGGAATGCCAAGTGCTTGTGATGAGTTACAGGCTTGGGTCTGTCTCCTTTTCTTCCATTCAAGGATCTCGCTGTAGTAATCGATACCTGGACATGTTGCTTCTGTTATGCTTCTGAACTGGGCATCACTATCATTAACTGAGAAGCTAGTTAAATTGGAAGATTAAAATACCAATTAAAGTCAAATCCTAGATCCGAACTCTTCTTCCTCCCAGGTAAACCCTCCCACCTACCAATTATGTCTCTTCTGCATCTGCAACAAAATCATGTAAACTCTTTCACTAATTTCCTTCCACTTTTGTCTCTAGTGTTATGTGTGTACAAGTTGCTTTATTTTATTTATTTGTTTTTTTGGTAAATCACAGGGAACTTTAATGACTGTATTGACTGAACTATACCATGTATCATCTTTTGTATTATAACAACCATTGTTATATATTATTTTCATTAGAAAACCATTCCATGACAATGGGTCATGTTGAGAAGACTGTTAAGGAAAGAAAGTATAGCGAGGATTTTTTTACAGTATAGTTTTACCTCAATAATTACAGCAGGAACTGAGAATTTGTTGTGAAGTTCTATCAGCTGAATCTATGAAGCTGAACAAACTTAAACACCATTTTGATAACAACATCCAAGCTTTGTTGGCAAAGATACCAACTATTTTAGAAGCAAAGGTGATATGGACGCAAGAAAGCCAGACTTCACAGTGGTAACAAGTACCACAAACAAGACGTAGCATCCATTGAAGCCTCATATTTGGAGGCACTCAGAATCACCAGAGCTATGAAACCTCACACCATTGCTGAGGATTTGCTGTTGCCAGTGGACAAAGACATTGTTCAAGTTATAATCAGAGACAGGTTTGTCACACACTTGAGTGCAATTTCCTTATCTACTGACACTGTCTGCTGAAGAATATATGACATGTCTGCTGATATTCTTGATCAGAGAATCCAGGAAATTAAATCTGCTCTACTCCACCTTTAGTATCCAACTTGATGAAGCTACAGACATTGTAAACTGTTCATAGTTACTGGTTTATGTGAGGTATATTAATAATGGCAACAACTCTTTTGCAAACTTCTTGAAACAACAACCGCTGCATGTGATATATTTGACACAGTTGGTTCATTTCTAAAAGAGCATAAGATCTCTTGGGAAAAGTTTGTGGTGTTGACACAGATGGTACGCTGGCAATGCTAGGATGTTGATCGGGATTTCCACTTTTGGTACTGAATGAGTCACCAAAAGCCATCTGAACTCACTGTATGATTCATTAGCAAATATTAGCAATGAAGACAATGCTACAAGAGTTACAAGAAGTCATGAAAAGCATGAATTTTGCCAATTTTGCAAAGGCAAGCACTTTAAACAGTCACTGCTTTCTCAACTGTGCTCCAAGTTGGATACACAAACAAACAAGTTGCTTTAAAACTCAAAGAAAGTCTGGGAAAATAGCTTAATCAAGAAAGTGATTGCCTTGCCAGTACTAGAACCTGAGTTTAATTTTGAGAAAACATGGGATGTTCTGTTTTGTTTTGTTTATTTTGTTTTTAAAGATAGATGTGTGCACTCTTCTGATACCAGTGCTGGAGTGGCAAGGGCAGTCCTTGAAGCCTCCCTGGGCACCCAGTCTAGACTTCTTGGTGAGTTCCAGGGCAATCAGAAACCCTGTCTCAAAATCCTGGTAAGTGGCACCAGGGAAGACTAGTTCAGTTTGTACTCTACTCTCATAAAACATATGCACACTTGTACACACACAACAGCACAAACACACATACAAAATTAAAGGGACACACATAACATACATATGTTTTAGTAAAAGAATACAGGTCTAATACAGACTTTAGGTATAATACAGATTGGAATATAGAATTTCAGGAGTATTCTTCATGTCCATGTGCCACTCCTCAACCTTATCTCCTTCTTCATAAAACTAAGTGCTTTCTTGGACTTCAAATATATCACTCCCTGACTTTTATTTATATCTCCCATAAGTATAATCAGGATCAGAGGTTTGCAAAACCACAAATTACATAAAAATGAATTACACTGTATTCATTTGGTACCATGTTCTCAAGTTTTAATCCATCCCAAATGATGTAAATACAAGTAGTTAATAGAACCTAAAGGCTGCACAGAATTCCACTCTGCCCATGACTCAAACATGACTTAACAGCTCATTCACCCATCAATAAGACTCTGAATTATTTCATTTTCTGTTTTGACAGGGGAAAGTTCAGAGTCATTATTCCACATCTTTCCAGAACTTATGTGCTAGTCTCTGGAGATGTATGTGCCCTTATTCACCTTTTCCAGAAAATGGACGATGGTCCCAAGGACTTGTTAGACTGATCTGTACTTGTCCAACACTGTACAAGTTTCACGGCTGTCTAACACTATTCCAGAGATTTCATACTCTCAGTTTGCTTGTTTGTTTTCTCTTTGTACAAATTTTGAGGGTGAAGGGTTAGTTTCCTTTTCTGTAATACTAGATTTGAACACATTTTCATGCATTTATATTTGTATGAGATTCTTTTTTGTGATGTGTCAATTCAAGTGTTTGCTAACTCAATTGTTTACTAGTTTAATTTCTAAAGTTAGTAGTCTGACAATATCTCCTACACTGACACATAAATCCTGTCTATATGCATTGAAGCTCTTAAAAAAAGAGTTAAAATATGCTTTCTCAAAATCTGTCTTAATCTTTAATAATGTATCACTTCAGATGAATAACAATAGCTTGCAAGATCTGAATTTAAACCCTTTTATCAAAAATACGTTAGAAGTGTTTGTTGGAAATATGTGTGAATAGACATATGTATTTCAATCGCGGTTATAAATCTAAGGATACAGAAAAATGTATGAAATAAAGCAGAATTTAACTCTGCATCAATATAGACAGTTGCTTTTTCCAGAACAAAGGAATACTTGCCAGACCATAATAATCAGCAGGGGTCTTATTTCTTGAGTCATAATTATGTACAATCACAACAAAGTCAATTATTAAACTCATATATAAATATTTACCAGAATTCTAATAAATGCATTAAGACAGCAATATTTGGAAACTTTCATTAGTATCAGAGTTTCTGTTAAAGAGCAAGTGCTTTTAGTCATTTTGATGTGAGAAAATTGTCTAAAAGAAAACATAATCTTTCAGTTTATAATTTTTCTAAAGATTTGTTAAAATTGTTTTTAAATGTTCCTAAAATGTGCAACCAATTTGCTCACTTCTGATAAGTGCTTGTGTTTGCTTGGAAGATTTTCCTGTTGTTCCAATTTTATTTCAGTTGCCATTATTGACTTGTTCATTTTGAAAACCACCCAAAACATATTTTCATAACAGTAGCTTTTTTCAAAATTTCTATTTAGTAATAGCAATTATTTCTACAGACAGCTTCATTAGAAATAAGCTCTTTTAGATCACTGGCCACTTTTCAGTCTCTATATGTTCTTTGTGAACTTGTTGTTTATCTTAACAATACTCCACAGAATTTTCAAAAGAATTTAATGCTGCTCAACATGCTTTGTAATTCCAAGGCTTTTACAGTTTTGTTTTTATCCTAGTCAGTGTACAGCAACTGGTTTTAAAGCTTCAAGAGTGCTATTAGAAATTACACATCAAACATGTAAGCAAACAATTAAAGATTTAGGATTTGTTAGATGAGATGCTCAGTGCCATTTTCCATGTCATACCATGTTCTTTGGAGGGCTTGGAATAGGAAAGTATACTGTAATATGCCAAAGCAACAAGCAAATCATCAAGGGCTGCACACAGACTTTGTGCCCTCCCCTCCCCCGTCATGTGTACTTTTTTTCAGTTAATTGCATCCAACTGTGGAAACTGTTTGTCCTTCCTTCATGTGGTATAATAAGTGTATAACGCCATATCTTTCTAGGTGGCACCGCTATCCTCCTAATCATACATGATAAAATTAAATCATGACATGTTGTTTTAAATCTTCCTTCCCGTTAGAGCTTTAATGGCATTCAACACCATCTCTAGTGGAATGTGCTCTATGAAGTTATACATTTTATCATCTCACTCCATGTTTATTTAAATTTTTTTACATGTCATTTTGTCTTTAAAGGAAAGTACTGGGACAGCAACATATCTGCTTTTCTGGACCCTCCAGTCTATCCTTCCTCTGGAGGTTGTTTCTGATGTACAACCTTACAGTACAATCTTCCTTCTCACTTGTGAAAAACTCCTCTTTAACTCTACTTAAGACTCCATATCACCAATGTTGACTCTAAGGAAAGAGAGAGAAAAACAAAGCACTTGTGAATGCTATTATAGTAAAGAATGTCTTCATAAACATGTGTGTGTGTGTGTCTGTGTCTGTGTGTGTCTGTGTGTGAATGAATTATTGGCTTACTGCTTTGTGGAAAGCTAGAATCAAGGAAAGATTGTTACCTTAGACATATTCAGAAAGGAAGAGCTGGAACTTTTTGCTTGAGACCTGGTGCAGAGGAAGATGGCAATGTTCACTGATTTTGATCAGTACACCACTGAATATACAAGGAAATCTGAATAAGAGAAGCTGTAAAATTTCCTCTATTTCAGATGTCATGATCCAATATGTAGTAAATCTAAAAGTCTCCCTTGAAATTGTTAGTTCTAATAAGTTAATTCAGTAAAGTTGTAGGATAGAGACACAAAAATCAAAATTTTCTAGTATTCTTATACTGATATACTGAACTTTCCAAAATTGAAGTCAAGGAAACAATTCCATTTGTAATGCAAAAAGAAAAAAAAAAACATTAAGTGTTTAGAATAGATGTAACCAAAGTGGTAAAAGAAAAAAAAAACAAATAGTATCCCAGGAGACTAAAAATATCCAAAGCAATATGAAAGAAAAATATTTGAAGGAATCACACTTCCTGATTTAAAATTCTATTACTAAACTTTAGTGACCAACAACCTAGTATTGCCATTAAAATAGACTTAGGTCAGTGGAACCAGTTTTTGACAATGTCTACAAAAATAAACATGATAGGGAAAAGGGTGACCTTTTCAGAGAGTGCTGTTTAAAACATAGAATTTTGACAAGGGACCATAATTAGGCCATGATCTGATATTATAAATAAGAATTAATTCAAAATAGATCAAAGTCCCACACACAAGATGTGAACCTGTAAAAAACTTAAAGAAAACAGCAAAGTCCTAGAAAATTGCCTTGGCCGGGCACATTCTGCCTTAGTCTCTGTCTCTCTTTGTCTCTCTCTGTCTCTCTGTCTCTGTCTCTATCTCTCTCAATTTATTTTTCTTTTTTGTGTTAATACATTAAAACACATCCTTTAAATGGAAAAATATAAATAAATGACACTAATATAATTCAAAAGTTACCTCAGAGCAAGGGAAATGAAACTCCCACTCACACATTATGAAAAAAAAAAGATTATTTGTGAACTGTATGCCAGATATGGAATTAAAATCTGGATTTTATGGAAAAATAGCTGAATAGAAAAAAATATGCCTTATTTAAAAATATATCAAGAATAAGAATAGATCCTTCTCTAAGGATGGTACAATTAAACTTTGCTGTAAAAAATTTGCAAACAAAAGCATTTTGCAGAGTGAATTTGAAGTCAGTCCACATCAATGAAAGTCCCTGCCATTCCCAGTTAGCTATCTCTTTGTCTCCTGTTTGTGCACCAGATCTAAGCTCTCAGGTATTGCTCCAGCATCACACCTGCATGCCAGCAGTCATACTCCCAAGAACAGTTAGAGTTAGGAGGAGCATTTTAAAATGGTGAAACTTCACATTAGATTTTAAAATTGAACTATGCTTTTTTAAGGGAAGGAAAATGAACAGTGAAATTGTTGTTTATAATAAAAGTCCATCATTACAATCCAAGAAAAATAAAATCTCGTAAAGAGGGATTTCTAATGGAAACAAAGTATAAAGTAATAATTGTTTAGAATGAACAATTAAGTGAGCCAATCAATACCCAAAAAACTATAGTGAGAAATTGTGCACTACATTCACATCTTTGTTTAAATTATACTGTAACTTCTCTGCCCATGATTGGGTGTGGTTGCATATTTATGGGATGGTGGATATGTTTTTTCCCTATTGTTTAATGTTCAATATCATTAAGAAATTAAATATAGCCATTAGCATTTATTTTTAAAAAAAAAGCCATGTATTTTTGGTTTGATAAAAGTTCTATCATATCTATTGTCTTAGTTACTTTTCTTGACATGAAGATATGCTGTGACCAAGACAACATATAAAAGTAAGAGTTTGATTTGGGGGGCAAATTGTTCTAGAAGATTAGATTCCATGATTATCAGGTTGGGGAGAATGGCAGAAGTCAGATAGGCATGGTGCTGGAGCAGTAGCTGAGATATTACATCTGATCCACACACAGGAAGCAAAGAGAGAGCTAACTGGTAGTGGCAAGGGTTTTTGAAACCTCTAAGCCCAACCCTAGTGGCACACCTCCTTCAAGGAGGCCATGCCTCCCAGTCCTTCCCAAATAGTTCCACCACCTAGGTACCATGAATTCAAATATATTCGCCTAGGGGGCCCAGTATCATTTATAACTACACCATACATAATAGTTAACATTAGCAGTAAAATTTGTATAATATGAAGAAAAACTCCAATGAATTTTAGAGCATGTTATTCATAGAAACATAAATATGAAAAAATATATATGGATATCAGGTAGTCAAAGGTATATTTAGCCGGCACTGTCCACCATTTTTCTTTTTGTTTTCCATCTGAAACTTAATAATTTGGATGAATACTCTACTTTTCAGGTTTAGGTGATGTATAAAACCTAATTTATCTTCATATTTGTGAAATGAGGTTTACAAGGGCCATGAGCTAGGGTTAACTCACATTATGTGTAGACTTCTGAGGTAAGAAGTGCAAAAATAGTTGAGTACAGAAACTGGGCTCAAGGCAGAGGCTTCAGTGGTAGCTGTGCCCCAGAGCAAGTGGCACTGTCTAAGTAATGGCTGTGTTTGCTACTTAACATGGGTTAAGACAGAACAGGTGTATCCTGAAGTTAGGGGGAAGCTTTGGTCTATTTTTTTTTATCTCCATTGGTTATTTATTTCCAGAAACTTGATTCTCTATTACATCCTTTTTTCTCTATTACATTCTTAAATTTATATTATGCTTATATCCTTGAAAACAATTGTAGTTTTAATTTAAGAAATCTGCTTTCCCTTTAGTAACAAATCACCAAAAACTGTGATTAGTTCAAAGTTCAAGGAGAGACTTAGCCTATGAATGTATTTTTTTTTTTGATGCACTAGAAGGGCAATGAGAAAATGTGTCCACAGAGCTCAGATACTATTTTCTGTGATTCGACTGGTGATGAGTACGTTACTAAACTTAGGATATGAACCAGGAAGTTTTCACCAGGGTTTCCTCAAAAACTTTATGGGTCACTTTACCCATACACAGTTCACTGCTCAGTTCCCTTGATATAAATGAAGCATTTCTGCTTTTCTGTGTCACATAGGTAGCTGACCTTGCTATTCTGTAAGAATAGTCAGAGGGTAAAGGCCAATGAGATGTCTATGTAATGTGTAAGGCAATGGTTTCAGAGCAAGACACATAAACAGTATTCCTGAAAAATGTACTCTAAAAAAAAAAAAAAGAGGTCCTTGTTTGATGGAGCACCCTGGTCTTGGCTATTCTTTCTCAGGCTCAAACTGGTGTAATCAGGAACGCACTCATCTATCACCCAGGATTCCTGCACCATTTTCTACCCATGCTTTTCTCTTAACACAAACCTCTTTGATTCAGTCTGCATGTCTGCATTGTACCTCTACAGATACTTTTTGTTTTGTTTTCTAACTGATGCTGATCTGTACCTGGAAAGTCTTCCCATTGTGGCATTGTGTAGCAAAATTTTGTTCATCCATCAAAGCGAATTAAATATTAGTAGCATGTTCTTCCACAAAGTCTAAATACAATCTATCTGGTTGCAATCTCTTCCATTATCAAATCCCCCACCATTTTTTTTTTAGCTAGGATAGTTACTATAGCCATGATCAAACATGGAGATAAAATCTATTGAGAATTAGTGGAAATCAGTCAAAACAGAGAAACCTAGAATATGAGTTACCTCAGAGCTTAAATATCATTTATAGTAAAATAATTTCAATCAGTAACTCAGGGGTGGGGTGGCTGGCTCATTTTAGACAGATTAGTGTCATGAGACTAAAGACTGGCAAATTCAAAGCGCAGAGGATCCCAAACCCAGAGGATAGCTTCTTTCTTCACTTCCCCATAAACAGAAACTATTGCAGCTCACTTAGAATTGTCCACTATCTGAGCATTCAGCACGACCACATGCACATGTGAAAAATGAAATCAACCAAGACAGAGGGGACACTTTTGTCATAGAATGTCTGTTATCATTATAGTTAAACATGCTAAAAGGTTAAAAAGAAACAAACAAAAAGTTTTCCTTCCTTTCAAGTTTACCATGATGCATAATTTTATAAACTATTCAGTTAAACTTGATTGAATAAATGAATGATTGGATATTGTTTTAGAAAAAAGTAAAACGATATTGAGGAGATGAGATATGTATATCGATACTTCTTAAATGTTTTCTTGACAGCATCTAGTCAAATAAATAGGGCCTGGGAAGATGGCTCAGTGATTAAGAGCACTGGTTACTCTTCAAGAGGATCTGGGTTCCATTCCCAGCACTAATATGGCAACTCACAGCTGTCTGAAACTTGGTTCCAATGGATCCAACATCCACTTCTGCCCTACATGGGTACCACAAACATATTCAGGCAAAACACCACATATTTTAAATAAAATTAAATTAATTAATTTAAAAAATGTATAAAGTTTTGGCTCAATCTCCAGACCAGATAAAAACAAATAAAAATCCCAAACACTGAAGGGGTTTTCACTGGCTTTCTGTGAATGATTAGGTATTACTAATTACAGTGCCTCTCATGCTTCAATATGATGGGCTCCAGGCAGCATGATTAGATATGGTGGAAAATGTAGTTAATTCTTCATGAAAGAATGTTAATGTTTAAAATGAAAATGGCACCTTCATTTTCTTTCAGCTTACATTTGGGGAAAAAGTGGGTCAGTGAATTGCGTCATTCTGAAGCTGCCTACCTTTAAGACAGTAACATGCAATCGTCCCATTAATTCTGTTCCAGGCAATTATGCTCGGATGGCCACCATGAGACCTGAAGGGGAATGGATTAGCTGTTATAACATGCATTTCTAGTGAAAAAATATTTGAAAATTTAAAGATCCGCTTAGCTAAAGTGGCAGTATAGAAAAATTAAAGTAATATTAAAAGTAAAAATTTTCATTTGCTATTATAACTATTTGCATTATAAATAACAATTTATCTTTAAATTTTACTTTACAAAAACATCTAAAATAAATCTTCAAAAATATTTAATAATATCATTACTGGGTAACATATACAAGGATTATTTCAATTCTTTTTAAATTATAAATACAATTAGATGCTCATTGTAGAATATATCTCAAATAATTTCTAAAATTGTTGATTATGGAAATTATATTGGTCAAATGTAATTTTCTAATTTACATATTCAGCAGTTATTTGGTTATCTTTAATCAAACTTCAACCAGCTTCCCTATAACAACAGTAACTGTACTGTTCTAGTTAGTGAAACAGAGCAGTGTTATTTCATTTAATCCTTGAAACATTACTCTAATCAAAAACTCTTCACGCCAAAGCCTTTTAATAAGGTGCCTAAAGCTAAATAACTTGTCATAGTATGAATTATGTTCTTTGATCAGGACTACACATTTTAATGATACTTTATCGTATTTTATACATACAAATAACACATTCAGATAACAATTTCGTTTTTCTAGCATCAGGGATATTTTCTACAAGATAATTTTATAGAAATAAAATATAATCCCTTAAGCCTGAAGTTGTTATTTGGTTTGAGAACATTCATGGGTAGATTTAATAAATGTATTGATTTCTTTGACTCCTTATATGTATACTAAATATACATGATAAGAGATGCGCAGTTTCATGCTTCAGGGTCTTCACTGTAGACACCGGTTGCTGCACATTGCAATAACAAGGTCATTCAGTAAAAGGTATTACTATTTGTCCTCACCTTGATGACACTTTGACCCTGGTGACTTTTCAGGGTTTTTTTTTTTTTCTGTTTTGTTTTTTGTCATACTACTGTGGATTTTTCATTCTCTGCAAGTGTGCTTTCTTGCTATAATTCTTTGTTTTCATGTGTAAATCCAGTTTCTCAGAATTTGAGGGAAACAGAAATGTGACTTTAATTAACATTTTAAAACTACACCTGAGCGGGGCAGTCGTGGCGCACGCCTTTAATGCCAGCACTCGGGAAGCAGAGGCAGGCGGATCTCTGTGAGATCGAGGCCAGCCTGGTCTCCAAAGCGAGTTCCAGGAAAGGCGCAAAGCTATACAGAGAAACCCTGTTTCGAAAAACCAAAAAAAAAAAAAAAAAAAAAAAAAAAAAGAAAGAAAAACCTCACCTGAATTGTTCATGAAGTTTAAATCTCTCTTCAATGAAACTCCTGTAGTGCAAGGTACTCAATTCACTGAAAAGCCATGTTCAAATGAACCTTACATTCTCATTCTTCTTTACTTGTAAACATTTAATTACCAGGTACCATTTAGTTACCAGGATTGCCACAAACATTTCCTTTCAGCGGTGAATGAAGTTCACATTCCACTGATAAAAACAGAGAAAGGAAGTACTTGGCTAGTAAGGTATGCTAACAGCCATTTTCTTGATCTCTATCCCAGAGTTACATGTTTTCCAAATGTTGGTCCATGAGTGATTAATGCTTTCATTGTGTGTATAAGTATTACTCTATGTTAAATTCCATCTTTCAAAATGTTTTAAAATCTTATTGAAAATTAAAAAGCGGCGGGCTAAAGAATAGGAAAGGATTTTATCAATTGCATATCTGATAGAGGACTAATATCTAAAATATATAAAAAAAACTTCAAGTAATGAAATCAAGAAAACAAATAACTCCTTTAAAAATTGGGTACAGGTCTAAAGAGATGTTCTCAAAAATTGAAACACAAATGACTGAGAAACACTAAAAGAAACGTTCAACATCCTTAATCACCATGGAAATGCAAATCAAAACGACTCTGACATTTCATCTTACACCTGTCAGAATGGCTAAGATCAATATAACAAATGAAAGCTCATGCTGACAAGGATGTAGCATAAGAGGAACATGCATCCACTGCTGGTGGGACTGTAAACTTGTACAGACACTATGGAAATCAATGTTAAGTTTCTCACAAAGCTGAGAAGAGATCCACCTAAAGATACAGCTATTCCATTCTTGGACATTGTCTTAGGTAGGGTTTCTATTGCTGGGAAAAGACACCATGACCACAGCAACTCTTATAAAGGAAAACATTTAACTGAGGTGGTGGCTTACAATTTCAGGAGTTTCATGGTGATGGTATGGCCACATGCAGGCAGACATAGTACTGGAGAAGAAGCTGCTACGTGTTGATATGAAGGTAACAGGAAGTAGACTGAAAGTCACACTGAGCAAAGCTTGAGCAAAATAGAACTCACCCTGCTATGGGATGTCTTTCTGCATGTTATGAATATGTGTGGCTCCCATTGGATAATAAATAAAGCTGTTTTGGCCTATGGCAAGAAAGCTTAGTCAGGCAGGAAATCCAGGCAGAGATACAGAGAGGCAAAGGGCAGAGCGGAGTGGGGGATGGCCACCGAAGTGGCAACAAGATGCCAGCTAACTGGTAATGCCAGAGCCATGTGGCAAGATATAGATTAATAAGAATGGGTTAATTTAAGATGAAAGAGTTAGCTAACCAGAAGCTGAAGCTATAGGCCATATAGTTTATAATTAATATAAGCCTCGGAGTGATTATTTTATAAGCATCTACTGGACCTCGGGGTGAGAGGGACTGAGAAACATTCCAACTACACCACCCCCATAGTGACACACTTCCTCCAACAAGGCCACACCTTCTTCAACAAGGCTACACCTTCTAATATCCCACTTCCTTTAGGGGGCCATTTTCTTTTAAACCACCACATTCCACTCCCTGGCCTCCAAAGGCTTAAAGCCATATCATGATGCAAAAATGCATTTAGTGTGACTTCAAAAGCCCACATAGTCTATAACAGCCTCAAGCCTATTTAAAAGTCTAAAGTTCAAAGTCTCTTCTGAGATTCAAGCAATCTCTTAATTGTAATCCCCTACAAAGTCAAAAATCAAAGAGTAGATCATATACTTCCAACGTATAAATGGCACAGAATATACATCACCATTCCAAGATGTAGGGAAGGGAGCATAGTGAGGAAATGCCAGACCAAAGCAAGAACAGAAATCAACTGGGAAAACTCCAAACTGTATCTCCATGTCTGATGTTAAAATGCTCTTCAGATCTCTAACTCCTTTCAAGTTTGTTGACTGCAAAACACTTCTTTCTCTTGGACTGGTTCTACTTTCGGTTAGCAGCTTTCCTCAGCAGGTATTCCACTGCTCTGGAATCCCCAACATTTTGGGGGTCTCCAAGGTAAACCAGGCTTCAACTTCACAGCTTCACACTATGGCCTCTCTGGGCCCCTATTCAGGGACACCTCTAACACATGCCTGGCCTCTTGGCTTTCCTTGGTCCCCAGGGAAAATTCCATAACCCTTTTCTTCTACCCTTAACTCTAAAGCCAGATTCACGTGGTTGAAGTTGCCAAGTTCTGCTGCTATTTGGGGCTGGAACATAGCCCCCTCATTCAATTTTATCTTCACCAGCTTTCTGTTTTTGATGGTTACCTTCACTGCCAAAGCTTGGCTGTTCTGGAACTTGCTCTCTAGACCAGGATGGCCTTAAACTCAGAGATCTGCCAGCCTCTGTTTTTTCAGTGCTGGGATTAAAGGCATGTGCCATTACACATGACTCTAAGCTTTTCTTTAATTCCTTTTCACAAGTTGGAAACTTAGTTGGGTGGGATCTTGCCCTGAGGTCACCACTCCCTTTATTCCATCTCTTAATCTGTTTATTTCCTGGAGCAGAGGACTTAACTCCATTCCACTTAACTCCATTCTTTTTTTCCTCCAATTTTACATTATCTTGCTCCTTTTCATTATATATCTTCATTAGATATATAATGCACTAATAACCATGCACCAAAGTCCATACTAAGCTGTTTTGAGGTTTCCTCTTCCAACAGAATTAATCCAAAATCCTTAACATTAGCCTCAGACATACTCTTTGAACAAGGACAAAAAGCAGCCACATTTTTCACAAAAAAAAAAAATTACAAGAATGATCTTTAGGTAATATATTAAAATTCTTTTCCTCTGAAACCTCTTGATCCCCACAGTTCAAGTCATCCTCAGCACCATTGTCTTCCATGATCGTACTACTATAGCCCACTAAGCAGTTGTTAAAGCATTCCACGGCTTTCCTAACCCAAAGTGCCAAAGTCCAAATTCCTCCAAACAAAAACATGGTCAGGCCTGTCACAATGCTCCACTCCTGGTACCAACTTCTTAGTTAGGATTTTGGTTGCTATGTAGAGACACCATGACCACAGCAACTCTTACAAAGGAAAACATTTAGTTGAGATAGAAGCTTTCAGTTTCAGAGGTTTCATGGTGGTGTTTAGGCAGATGTGGTACTTGAGAAGGAGCTGCTACCTATTGATATGCAAGCAGCAGGAAGTAGACTGAGAGTCACACTGAGGGAAGCTTGAGCAAAAGAGACCTCCAGGCCCGCCAACATTGACACACTTACTTCAACAAGGCCACGCCTCCTAATACTGCCACTCCTTTTGGAGCTGTTCTCTTTCAAACCACCACAGGCATACGCCAAATCGACTCTACGTCCTAATACAGAGACACTTGGTCAATCGTGTTCATTGCTGCTCTGTTTATAATAGCCATAAGTGGGAACCAATCTTGATGTCCATCAATGGACTAATGGATTAAAAAAAAATGTGGTGTGTTTATACAATGGAATTACACAGATGTTAAAAATGAAATCTGCAGGAACTAGATAAAACTCATCCTACATGAGAAAACCCAGACCCAAAACAGCAAATGTGGTATGTATTCTCTTATGTATTGCTAACCAGTAAGTCTCAATAGACAAGCTCCAATGCATGTAACAAAAGAGGTTAGGTAGAGAGTAAGAGATGAGGGGTAGGGAAGGATCTCCATAGGAAAAGGAAATAGAATAGATAGCTATGGATGGATGGGGTAAAGAGGGGACTGGAACAGGAGGATCAAATTGTGAGTGGGAGAGAAAAGGGAATCAAGGGAGGTAATTCAGGGAAGGACAGCTAAAATGAAGGACCATTTGAAGGATCACATGGAAATCCAATGCAGTAGAAGTTTCTTAAAATATATGAGTATATGACAGAATG